>OX401412.1:29747432-30040734 GCA_947846245.1 Cerastoderma edule
CGGATGTTGTGAAATAAGAAATGATGGTTCAGTAGGGCATTAAAACAGTGCTGATGAACGTACTTTTTTCTTTAAAAAAGATAGTCACATATGAGGGTATACACAAGGATATTCGATTACAAGGTTTAAAGTCCGAATATTCGAATCATGAATAAATTTACAAATTTCGTTTTGAAGGGTCATAATGACTGTATTTGTGCAATCAAAATTATTCGAAATCTTGTTTTGTTTCATTTCTTTTCACACTCACAACTGGTCAAATATGTAAACATGTGGCATACCAGGTGCGAATCCAATGCTTTTATAATGTGCGCCAGTCTATAAATTGCTTTTGAAAAATCGACATATTTTCAACAAGCTAAACTCGTGCCTGTGAAAAGTGTTATCTTCAAGCAATTAGAATTAACAACATAACATCGGCAATCGCTAGCTTTTATTTAGAAATCAGCCGATTAAATGTATTGAAGCCTTTCCACGATATATCAAAACAATCATGTAATATTTCCTCGAAATAAGAACTCAACAACACATTTCTATTATTGGTAACAATCTAGCTAGTTCTAAAGATATTACTCCAACCAACCTACAGCGGTTTTATATTTCGATAAAGATATTGGACAAAACATATTGCTGAAAATGAAAAAAAAACATAAAGCTATCCCCCTAGCAAAACGCGAGTACGTATCGCATTTAATTGACTTCGCTAGACGAGATATGAAAACTGTCTCGTCCAATATTTCAAAGAAACTACCCGGAAAACAACCCAAGATATTGCTTTACCGACAAGACACGTTCAATATACCCTTCAATATACAATTATTTGAGTTCGAAACGGATCGCACCAGATTTGTTGTGGAAAAAGGCTTGGAAACGTGCTTTGGCGATTATGGTACTGACCTTGAAACCATATGATCCCTCACCGCATGGGTTCAAATCTTGCTAGCAATCTATTTGGAATTTCATGAGGGGTTGTCTTTAGGTTGACTGATGGTTATACCCAGGTTGACTAGCTCAAGAACTTCCTCAATCGAAATTAATTAAGTAAATTGGCGGCTGGTCTGTAATCTAACCTATCTGCTAATCTGGGCATCTCACTTCAACAAAATAAAGCATATTTTTAACGTTTTGAAAAGCAGACGACACAAGAATATCATTTTAGAAAATTACCCAGCATTTTATGGTTTAAAGTGTGCTCACAGCCCTGTGATTGTTGATTGGCCATATCACGCAGTTTTATATCTGATCATTGGAAAGTAATATTCAGATAGGGTAGAAAACGTTGCGAAAAAAGGAGGAATTGCTCGTGACGAGCAATCTTTTCCTTTCCCACAATTTTTTTCAGAGTCGTTGGCAACAAACTGGTGAAATGTCGTTATTGTTTGGTAAAGGGTTAAGAAGGTATCCCTCAAAGTCGCTGATTTCTTTCATACATTAACAAAATTGTCAAACAACACGATGCAGATAAGCCATGTCGTGATGAACTCATAAAAACGTAAAAGGAAAGCACATCCGTCGTCTGCGACACGGTTCAACCGCTTAATCCATTACCAAACAATAACGACATTTGGCTACTTTGTTGCAGACGACTCTTGAAAACATTATGGAAAAAGGATAAATTGCTCTGACCGAGCAATTTCTCCTTTTCCAACAATGTTTTCTGCCAAATCAGAAGATAATATAATTTTCAATTTCATCACATTTTGAAATGTAGTATGCAAACTTTTTCAATTTGGGACAGTCGAAAATTTGGCGTTTGCGACGCGATTCAACCGCTTAAATACCAAATGATAGCAGGGACATTCACGTAAACGCTAGTAAATTCAACAAAACACTTGGATTCCAGGAAAGTGCTGGCGCAGACGTCTCCATTAAAATCTCAGCGGAGAAAATTTTCTAAAATAGCTTGCATAATCGGAGAGAAAGACGAAGAACGTTTTAGTCATTTTCCGCCGTTCTTGGTTTCCATGGCGACGCTATACTGCGCTTACGTACTTGACTACCAAAGCGTTGTTAGTGGTGGAATGGTTCGTCTGCAAGTCCCCTTTTTGACGCAGACGACTTTAAATACCTTTGCAGCAGAAGAAATTTTAATATGATTTGACAAATTATCAAATATGATTGATCATTGTAACATTACTTGCAATGTCAATGAACCAAAATTGCTATGGTGCAGATTTTTTTTCTTTAGGAATCTTTTATTTTTTATCTTCTATTTTTTTTCTTTTTATGTTGCAAAAATCATCTTTTATTTGTATAGTTTTAAATGTAGTTGTTTGCATACTTATATATTAACAGGAAGAACGTTGAATGATTTAAATGAAGTCTATTGTATTCTTTTATGCGAACGGAGAGAAAGTTAAGAAGAGGTTTTTGATTTGATAAAACTGAAAAGAGAGAAGGCTTGAGTCCTTAAAGTACAGCTGACCTTAAAGCTTTATCTTTCCGTACCATTTCTTGCCATTGTGATTAACGTCAAAAAGGACAAGCAGAATGAAAATATACGACCGATTTTTTCCTTCCGCTATTTTTAGCTCGGTATACTTTGCACCAGACGTCACGAATGCCAATTATCAAAGCGACAAAAGTGTCCATGAAAAACAGCTTTACTGGTCAATAAACGTTGAAGAAACGTCAAATTAAAACGGAAACAGCTCATAATAATTGCACTTTCCATCAATATTTTGCTACAATGGTTTTAAATGCGATTTGTTCAATTGTGAATTGAATTAATATTTAACAATTATAAAATAAAACGAAAAGTGCCCATTATGAGTGCACTGATTTTAAATGAAGTCTTAATTTGAGAAACTGTGTCATATTAAACAGAAACAGTTCGTGATGGATTACTGTATACTGTTCATTTGGCGTAATGATTTCAGATGAAGAATGTTTGAGTTGCTGCAAGTTGTATGTGCTGGTAAAAAAATGTGAAAATTGCTGAAAACACCGTCAAAGATACGGTAAAACCTTTCGCATACATGGGAGTGTAATAGAAGATCACGAATTTTATAAAACCTGGCAGATTTTAATCCAAGGGATGGGCGCAAGAGCAATACATACAGAATCTGGGTTCAAATACCTTATATGGACGATTCCTCTTGGGGAAGAGAGTGAGGGGAAAATCACGACTTTTATAGGCCCATTTTCGGGTTTATATAAGTCATGGGAAAAAGAAACTTTTACTAATAGACGCCTTCGAGCATCTCACTATGTTCACTAAGTTGCGGTAGAATGTATTAAAAAATAGTCAGAACCGTTAAAATGTAAAATTGAAAACATGAAGTTTTAAATGGTGTTTATGTTCAAGATAGGCACAAATAAAAAGAAAGCTTTCACAAGTAAACCCTTATAATGCTGCAACCAACGTCATGCTTTTTGCAAACAGGTTAGATCCAGACCGCTCGCCAAGTAGATTGGCGACTGGCCAGTGATCCAACATGTTTGCTCTTATAAGTATCTTTCCTCAACAAAATTAAGCAGTTATTTAAGGTTTCGGAAAGCAGACGACACAATATGTTTTTGGAAAATTACTAAGCAATCTAAGGGTTAATAATACCGGTTTGCAATAATGCATCACATCTCACTTTGCACGTGCGTAGCAACCTGTACACACTGCACGCAACTGTATAAACATGTTCCATAGAGAATGAAAATCTAAGTCTACATTGAGTGTCTCGTATGTCCTTTATCCCCTTTATCACCCTTTTCTCTGGAGTTTAAAGACTATTTCCTTGTCCGAAACACCCTTACATTTCACCAGATGGAGCATAAGAAAAGAAAAACGTATTCCTTGGGGACCATTGTCCATAGAAGTACCTTGCCGTTCATGCACTTTCTAATTGGCTTAGCCCAGCCCCTGCATTGCTGTACATGCTGTAGAAAACTTCGATAACAAAAGAATAAAACGTATTGAAATAACCGCAGTTGTTTCCAAAAACCTCTGCAGAAGATGCGCCAAAGCGATGTTTTATGGGGGTAATGGGTTAAACCCTCATGAGCCACGAACACACGTTTAATCAGATCATCATCTAACCAAGCGACGGATTCAGGCGGAAGTTGTAATGAATGTCGTTTACCGATTTCCCGCACGGGGTTTTTGTGCTTGGTCCAAATCGAAAGCACTAATAGACGACAATGATAAATCACAAAATTTAATGCCGTTGAATTCAATCAGTAGAAGCCGTTATGGCAGGTTTCGACTGTCCCAAATTAAAAGAGTTTCCAGACGACATTTCAACATGTGATGAAATTAAAAAATAATCTTCCGATAGTACAGAAAACATTGCGGGAAAATGAGAAATTGCTCGTATAGAGCAATTTCTCATTTTCCCATTATGTTTTCCAGAGTCGTCTGCAACAAACTGGTCAAATGTCGTTATTGTTTGGTAATGGGTTAACACGGCTAGTCATTCTATTGGCAAAATTGTTTCTTGATTCGTCTGCTACGGGTGCGATGAAACCAGTATTATAAAGCATCGGACTAACGGCAAAGAATTCATGAGACGAGGCTGAAACAAGCTCATGACAAATCTATCGCTATAACAACCGAAATGCCATTACTCTTTCAGCTAAATGAAGACAATCGGTCATAACTTTGTTGTTTTGTAAGGTTTCGATAGCGGCCGTGCTATCTAATGACGATTCATTCCTCTACCGTTTAATCCACTCCGAAGTCAAATGCAGGATAAAAATTCGCAGTTTGTATGCAAAGTTTTGTTGGTTTCAACAAGTTACCTTTTTATCAGGAAATTGAGAAATATAGCATTGGAACAAAAGGAGAAAGTATTCGCAGGTGACTGCAACAGTTTTCTTCATCAAACCTCCTAAAAAGAAATATACTACTGATCCAAATTTGAAATGAAACAGCAGACGACAAAAAATGGAATGATAATCTTACATCCTCTCTGCGATATCTGATAGTAATCACTGTAACAAAATGATGAATTATTCATTAGAGGGCATACATCATTTTATAAGAATCAAATCCCTCAAACATTCTGTGATTCCAACAGTTTAACCATATGACTAAACGCATACACCGCAATAGAAAATGCAGTCTGTTTAACACTGACTGCGCAAGTCGATCTTTCCCGATGGTTCACGCATGCGCAGAGTGGCCGGTTTTCTCGAAGAAAGCGATTCATCATTATTACATCGCTGCAGTGAGCGTCGAGGGAGAGAGCGGTGTCGTGCAAGTGATGGCGATGAAAGAGTTAAAAGAAAACCTTCCCTCCCTCAAGATTTTTGTTTTTCGGGAACAAAGTTCATGAAAATCCTTAACACTTTCCCAAATAATTACGACACTTGTCTACTTTGTTGCAGACGACTTTAGAAAACATTGTGGGAAAAGGAAAAATTGCTCGTGACGAGCAATTTCTCCTTTTCCCACGAGGTCTTCTGCTCTATCTGAAGAATATTTTTCAATTTCATCACATTTTGAAATGTCGTCTGCAAACTCATTCAATTTTGGGACAGTCGAAAATTTGTTGTTTGGGAATGGGTTAATGCTCAGAATTTTAATTGACTTACAGAAATAATGATTGTTATCATGTTACGCTTTTTGGAACATCAAGATTAAAGAAGAACCTGATCCCTCCACGAACAATCTCTTTTCGAAACAGCATTTTGAAGAACAAATGTCTGCATCGGACATCCGTTGGTATAAAGGACCAGGCGTCGTCTTGAAGGAGTACAGGGCTAAATGATAAATCACTGGGTATAATGACGACAATTCCGTCTTTCCTATTACTCCCTCGAGAGGCCTTTTCCGACCGATTCCGCTCATTTCTCGCTCTCTCCGCCAGTGAAAACCAGAAACCCGGGTGTTTCTTTTATACTGTCATATTTATGGTAGCCATAGAAACGAGGCCGTAGGTATGGACCCCATTAATCCATAGATAGTTCTTCCTTAATCCTTTTCCCGTATTTCCTTTTTTTTTCGGATGATTTTTAGGCGCTTTCAGAGTCTGACGGCATTGCTGAACATTGAGACAAAACGATACTTTGAATATGTGCTTGTGATACACAAGATCTCCATTTGAACCGGATAATGCCTTTGATCGGTTATGAGTTGTGCACGTTTACCTTGGTTTCAATCCTGGGTGTTTTAAGCATTCGAAACGAGGACACAAATGTTAAGTCATGATTAATACGGTGAACAGCTTATGAAGTAATAAGCATGCCGTCGTTATAAGAAAGAGAACACAGAAAGATCGCTCATGATCCAAAGCAATAGATCGTTCTCTCTGTTTCTGTCAGTCGATCTTCCTGTCTCTCTCCATCTCACTGTCTTTCCAACTCTCTCTTTCTCTCCGCCTACCTGTCTGTTTGTCTCTATGCCTGTCCCTCTTCTTTTTTTCTCTATATCTCGCTCCCTCTCTCTGTAACTCTCTCTTTTTCTCCGCCTACCTATCTGTTTGACTGTTTCATTGCCTTCCAATCTCTCTACTATCTTTTTCTTCCTCTCTCTCTCTCTCCCGCCTTTCTCTCTCCCTCTGGCTCTCGCGCACGACAGCTGTTTGTCTCTCTGTGTGTTGCGTTTGCGCGCATGCAGTCTTTCTCTCTCTCGCCTTCTTTCTATTTATCATTGTTTCTTTTTCCATAACCACCTCTCCATCTTTCTCTGTATCACCACATTACTTGCTCGATCCCTTCACCCTCTCTATTCTAGTCTCAAATATTCTTTATCTATTTGTTACATGCTTTCTGACTTGGGAAGACTGTCCCAGTGTCAGATGGTATCTAAAAACTTTGCTAACATAGCTTTACCGCAAAGGGTACCAAGAAGCTTAATCCATCGTCTCATACTGATACGATGGTAGTGAGGTTTGCTGTGGGGACTTTAACTATGTGGTTCACAATCCGGTACATTATGGAACCTTTGCAGACATGTAACGTTCTTGAAGGGTATATAGATAGCGTCACATCCTAAAGGTATCTCGCAAGAAACAGCTACGAACACGTCGAATGGCTACATTTATCGGGAACGAAGCTAAGTGAATAAAAGCAATATCAATGGCCTGCTCAAATTGCCCCTAATATGATTTGCGGGGTAATCAAGTCATAATAAATACGTTGCAATAGGGGAAAAATCTAGCTTATTGCATTTACGTAAATATATCGATCAGTGATTTCTCCTCCACTTGAGCTTTGCCTCGTGAGAAGTTGTCTTCTGGCTTGTTAAAGAAATAACGATGGTTATTGCCCGATTTGTCTTTATCTTATGGGGAGTAAAGCTTTGGGTCTGTTTCGATTTCATTTCACTTCGATTGTGACACAATATTTTACAACTTATATTAACGATAATCGAATGTTGTTAAGTCACTGCAAATGAAACGAGTACTCGCGCTGAGTTCTGATTTATCAAAAGGCGCAAAGCAGACCCATTTATTCGAATCCTCGATCAACGAAGGCGGCGCTCTACCCTTGGAATACTGTCTCCCACTTATTTCGTCGAGAGCATGGTATGGAAAACCTATCGAAATGCTTTGCGGAATTAATAGATCCAATAAAACCAACCAAGTCACCTAAACAACAGCGTCTACTAACAAATGGAATCAAAAGCTGAGGAACGATATTTCTGCTGCAAAAACGATTGCAAGCATGATCTACCCTTCTGAGCTGTGACAGGTTTCAATAGGTCGATCGGTAGCCACTCCGACTTGCAATTTGTACAAGTTTAGAACTCCTCATTTAGTGTCAAATGTTTTGCCAACGTTTGGTGAGGCCAACGAGACATCGCGAACTCGATTCTCGTGGTTCAAAATCTGTTATCTAGTGGGAACGAGCAACGGTCTCGATATGAAACTATTTTAAGGCATGGTTTGGGACCAAGGAGCAAAGGTGAGTTTTCAGATCACAGTGGTTTAACTGAAATACTGTAGGCAAATGTCTCACTAAATTACAATCAATCTACCAAGCCCAAAAATGAATCAATCATGTTAATGCGTCTTATATATACTCTTCTCTATAAGAATTCGAAAGGGGAATAAGTTTAGGGCATTGTGTATGAGATTAACCAAACTTCTAAAATCATCGATGCTAAGTATACGAACGACCCTCAAAATAAAAATGGAAACTCGCAACCGGAACCGGAAATCGAAATAAAAAGTGTTTATTTTGCGGAGTCGCAGTGCTGTTCATGCCGTGATTTGAGGTTTATCATTTCATCAAAAGCTGACGAATTACACACATGCACGCAAACAGTGTCTTTACGTAACAATTAGTGATTGGTCCACGTTTGATAATTATTGTACGATTAAATGCACGCGATCGCAGTAATGGATTAATCTAAAAGGCATGATGAAAAGTACAAGTATTTCATAACGAGACTTATAAAAAAAATTTATATAAAAAATAGAAATTATTAAAATTGTATTACAATGTGATTATAGATAAAGAGATAAAGTGGTTTATCCTTTTTCTAAAAAGTAACAATGACAAAAACGTATGACAATATAACCATAAATAAATGGATAAAACGAATTATTTTGATATGAGTTGTAAAAAGTTTATTATAGCCAAAATTAGTTTAATACGACTTCTTATTCATAATTCGTGGATTTTGTATTACTCCAGAAACTCCTTAAACATAGAAAGAACATTGTTCATTTCGACTCTTGATCTTAAGAGTTACACAATATACCACATATAATATTCCAAGCATCTTTTCATGCTCTATCATTAGATAATAATTAGGTCTACCATCTCTATTTTGATAGATAGTTTCGTGTGCTAAATTTCGACGTCTCCATTCGCGTTGACAATTTTTTTAAGAAATGACTTGACTAATTAATTAATCCGGCCAAAGTACGCAGCTTATTGCTATCCAGAATCTTCTTCCAACATCCTTAATGAGCAGGGAATCCTTAAACTGAATTAGTTTTGGTAGAGCCTTAACTATTGAAAATAAATTGACAAAGAAGTTCGATTTTTTCTATTATCTCGGTTATTAATACATCTGCATAAACATGTTCTTGGCTTGGAACAGGTTTCGCACAATATAAGATAAGAAAAGAAAGAAAAATCCTGTGTTGATTCAGTAAGGGATAGCTTATGATGTTTGTCACCAATATTTATATAGAAACGTATTCTGAATCAAGTGCTCTGATAAACCCGTCATTGGATTAAGATTGCGTTGCCTTTACAAAGGTGAAGTAACATTTTAGACTTCGATCTTTGCTCCGACATTTTAATCCAATTACGGAAGAGTAGCGTGTATGTATCATTTAAACTGTTAAATACATCGGTAACAGCTAACAGGTATGTGAAATTAGCCGGTAAAGGTTTTGTGACAAAAGCACAGGAGGGATTTTATTGCAACACGAAATGTCAGACCCATGTACGTCGGTTTATTGCAGCTACTTATATTTCCATTAGTAGATTGGAATATCAATTGCATGGTGCGTTAACAATATCACTTTTCTTTGTACGGTACAGGAATCATGGGGTTCCCAATGTGGGGGATTTTATGATGATAATAATGTGGTTGGTTGGCTGGTTTGGGGTTTTATACCATTTCCAACAGTGCTTCAACGTACCTATGCATGCTCCTAGAAATGCACCGCCAGTACCAGAAAAACATTTTGTTTCAAGCCGCCGATAATTTTCCCATGTGCACATAAACCTTAACTATCGAGGCAGACAGACAGAGCAAGAGGGGATATTCATAAGCTTAAAGCTTCCGTTCCAATCCGTTTCACTAAATTGTTTGTAATGTATATAATGGTGTTTATTTCTTGAATAACATATGTTTAAACTAAACATAGAGTGCCGCTTTAATTTCATTAAGTATCGGATAAACTATTGGCCTAGCAGTGTTTCGAATAATTAACGTCCGGCACTAAACATATACAAATGGTATGGCTCGTTGATAATTTGATTAAAGAGTCGACAAACACAATGTTTGCAAGTCTTTACAAAATGTTACTTTATTTGATATAAGTTATATGGAATATGAGCTTCTAAAGAAATAATCGAGGTTACAGCAAGCCTTGCTTGTTACAGGTGCATTATGGTTGAGTGAATTGATTAAATCAAAACACCATCATTCATTCTTTGAGATTATCGTCAGTTGATAACATTGACTTTGGCTAGCAACACATTGTATATAACGAAACTTGCATAACAAACAAAGGAAACGTTGTAGAAATATCGGCAGCATTCTGAGATGCATTTTTTTAAAAGCCTATCCATACAATTTAACATACACTGTTTTAAATGAAACAGTTTGACGAAACTATTGTATATCTATCTCTATATCTTCGTGTATTGAATACCCTTTTTAGAGTATTATACTCAGGTAATATCTATATTCTAGATTCTGTTTCATGGACACATAACCATTACTCGCACCTTATGTGGACCAATAATAGGTCGTAAATTGCAACCCCTACTCAGATGATGCGTATTCAAGACCTTCGTATCCCGAGGCCGACACTCTACCTATGTACCATTGTTATAGAAATCAAAGCTTTTAAATCTTTTATTCCTATCTATGTGTAAAACAAACAACCATCGGTTGGTGCCATGCAATCATTCACATGGGAATAACTTGAACTCTGATATTTCTTTGCTCTTGTTGATGATATACGTAATTGAAGCAAAATAAAAGAAAATGGAATGTCACAAGATTTCCGGTGGGAGGTTTTACTGGCTGCTTCGTACCTTGACATAAAATCATCAACCCCGACAAATTCTGCAATTCTATATGTCTTACAGTTTCTAGGAATTATGTTATTTTTCTGCAACTATAAATATGTTCTTTTTTTCTATCAGGAAGAATTATCTTTTATACTATTTCTTTGTCGTTGTGATGGTAACCAGGGTTCTAAACTAAAAATAATTCTTTAATAATCATCCATCTATATTTGAGTTCTTTTCTTTCCACCCACTCATTCTCACACACACGACTAAAGATTTTTTTTTTTTTTAAAAAAAGGACAAGCTGCGCGTAACGCATATATTTCATATTGTCATATTTCTTCTTTCCATTTCACCGTCTTCTAGATAAAATAATAAGCATTTGTCTTATACATTTACTTGGTTATGATTTTAGTTTTACAACCAAAAAAAGTGCATACGGTACAAGTA
This sequence comes from Cerastoderma edule, assembly GCA_947846245.1. Taxonomy (NCBI): domain Eukaryota; kingdom Metazoa; phylum Mollusca; class Bivalvia; order Cardiida; family Cardiidae; genus Cerastoderma; species Cerastoderma edule. The sequence goes on from OX401412.1 coordinate 29,758,524, forward strand.
TACTCAAAATAAGATCTAACACTTTGTTAAAGGAATTTAACAATGTTCACATATGTCATTATTTCGGCTTTGAACTTAAGAAATATTGCTTTGGAGTTAATGCATATTTGTGCAAGCAATTGCCTCCTTTTGTTTGTAATCCTCTAAATTTTTTGCTGTTGTGCCGGGATTTAATGATTTGCTCGGTAACGTATCAAAAGTGATGCGTTCAGATTCAGAATGAAATTTAAGATAACTTGTATGCTAATCCACATTCTTTTCTAATTCAATGATTTATGAGATGTTGACAACACGAAACCAACAGCAAAACATTTTTGTCGTTGTTGGTTAGAGCCCTGACTGATTTGTTTTAGAGGATTTTGTTTCCGTTTGTTTTTTCTTGCTTTAGGAAATACTCTGTCTTACATCGCAAAAACAACTATTTTCTGTAACTAAGCGTCACGCAGCTTTTGTTTGATGGAGGAAATGCCCCTTAGCGATCAGATAACGACCGGAAAGGGGTACCATTTAATAACAGCCTAAAGATTACAGCTTATTGATCATCTGTAAATATATACATGTTTGAGGTATGATATACAATGATAATAAACATATAATGCATATGTGAATTGTCAATACTACATGATTTAAATGGTTTAAATGAATCAGTTCGGTTATAAAATACTTTTAAAGTAGCAGTAGGCATCTCATGCGGCGGTATTCATAAGAACATACGTTTTATTTTTAAAACGGCTACATATCAATACAAGTATACAACATTCTCACCATGACAGGCACCATGGGTTAGTTAGATAGCAATGCCGTTTGAAAAGGTAGGATCTCTTAAGTGGACCTCTCCTTGAAACAACAGACTAATGTACTATCTTTTGTTTTTTTTTAAATAAAATCACAAATTTAAGAATGCCATAACCTACCTCTCTATGTACATGACTATACAATGCTTAAGCAGAACAAGCTGCCATGTCTGGTCTTCGCACAGCCATTTATGTTCATTCATCCGAAACAAATAGTTTTTACAATATGCAATTAAAACATAGTTTAAACACATAACAGGACTAACATCTAAACAGGAATCACAACAGTGTTCTACTAGACCATCTCTTACGAACTTAACTATGCATCAGAAGTCAAAAGGCCAAATCTGCATTCAACGTACAATCAGAAGACATCTTTTGCTGCTTGAATCATGGACGTAATATGGTTGAGCATACAGCTTTATCAAAGAGGCGGCGCAAATAGTCCGTCTCTCAATGTGTAGGGACGAATTCTTTGTACCGATTCTATGATCCAGGTAGCACCAAACGTCAGCAAAGTGGTGCAAAGGTATGTCTCTCAAAGAAAGGGTTATATGAAACTTTGAATCGAGGACAATGTCATTTGTCACTGCCAATATTTAATGCTTTTTAATCACGAGGTTGAGGCGATAGTGTTATTGATACGAATCTCGAATATAAAATGGTGACAAACAACGCAACATATGACAATTCGCGTCAATAAACCGTATCTATTGCTTTCATTTCAAGCAATGTGGTCGAAAACGGGAGCAAAATGGACTGGCTTGGGGCACCTGCGTAAAGCACAGTCGCTCCGGATCTGACAGCACTGTCTTTTTATGCTAATCATGTGCGTCTCTTTAACGTAACGTGCTTTTGTTTACAATAGTATGATTTATCATCTAAGCTTTGAAATTGTTGTTTGTATTCTAAAGATTTCCCGAGAGAAGGAACATGTACTTTGAATGCATTTTCTGTAAATGATATCAAAAGTCTGTTTGACTGAAGGAAAAGGTATCAATGGTAATGAACTAAGTCTTGTGTCATCAAGCGGTTAAAAAGCCCTATGATTTGAATAGTTAATTTTCAATGGTTAGCCGTCTTTTTTTCTGTGAAAGCAAATTGTCAATTGACAAACGATCAAAAATACCTTAAAGAGGGAAATAATGTACTAAAGGTACGTTCTTTATATATAAAAAAGAAAAAAAAGTAGGTCGTGTGGAATGAAAATGGAAACCTTTCGACCATCTATTCTCGTAAAAATATTCTAAATATGTAGTCATTTTCGATATTCTATTTTTTATGACACCTGTTCACTTTTATTTCTTCGATTAAGCAACATATGGTGATCATTCGGGTTTCCTTGCTTCACATAAACTGAAAAAAAAATGAACCAGTTTTGCAAGGGGAAGAAAAGTACAATTCCTAAAGACACTTGTTGACCACCGAATGTAAAATATTAACCATTAACCACACGCTTGCAATAAGAGAGTCGACTAGCCTATTGGGAACAACGAAGTCGTACTGAGATTGTGTCGACGGAAAGGAAACCTGATCCGAATTACGTGCAACTTAATACATAGATTTTCCACTGGTAACGTCTCTTGGTAGTGAAAGAGGTTAGCGACCGAAAATGCTATGTTGTCAATCCCTTTCCACATTTATTTCTGGTAAATGTGAGGCTCATAATTGATTTGATTTCCCATTCAACACCTTTTTCAAGAGAATTTCGGTTTTATCGCGACAGTCTATGCTTCTATCCATGCCACTGGTACTACAACAATAACAGAATGCAAACAAGTAGTGCCCATTTCCAACTAGAAATGGCTCTCCAGTCGTAAGGCCATCTTAATGTCCAAATTACCAATGGTGCCATGGAGGCGGCCATTAAACTAACCGTCTTTGGCACTGAGATTAAAAACATATTCACACTCTACTTCGGCACATTTGCGAGAGTTTCATTCCTTGGTAAAAAAGAGAATATGGGCTCGTCTTGCAACGGTTCGTAAAATGTTACCTTTGATATTCAGACGGTTAGTATGATGGCCGCCTTCCATGGCACCATTGGTAATTGGGACATTAAGATGTATAACACAACTTTAAGACAAATGACATATTAAATATCTATAAAACAGGTATTTAGTTTAAAGAATCATATATGATAAAGGCAACGTATGGGGCATGTTATGTTGTTCAATAACACTGTATGACCAAACCGTTTCTGAACTTCACCGTCAATATCTGTACAATGTACATACATGTGAACTAAATGGTCACATTACACGTTCGCCCAGCGGTGAGCACTTAGAACGCTAAACATGGCAATTTTACCATACAGTCATTAGTCTTAATCAAGCAACGAAAACGCCAGTTAAGGAGCCGACTGGCTTAAATACACACTCAATAGGTAGGAAACCATTCGGTTAGAAGCTGTGTTTATTGATGGAAATAATTTCAAAGCAAACCTCTTTACTAATGCTTTCTATGATAAACGTCTTTGTTTTAGCGAGACATCGTTGTCCATTCCTATTTTGACAAAAAAAGTAAACAAGCTACCGGAAACCAGTCCAAAACCCATACCGGAACCGGAAACAACGGTTACTTCCGGAATGGGAACATTGTACAGAAAACGAACAAACATTGCGCTTTTAGATTTAATACAGCTCGGTTTCCGCCAATAAGGTAACCGATTGAAACTTCCATCACGCGGCGATTGTATTTCCGACCTCCGTAATAAATTATTTAGAAACTACGTCCGTTACTATGGCAGCGCGGATATCGGAATTATGCTGTTAGGTTGTTGTTTTTTTGACGATCTCGGAACGCCGGGCTCGCGTAGTCCCGGTAACCAGCCGGGGATATTGTGTTCTAATGTCACCGGTACAATGTTGGCATTCGGCAAATGAGCATCGGAAACCGACTGGAACCGACTGGAATCGGTATGAAACAAATGGTACAAGGTTCTATTAATAGACCAGGTAGTCTGCTATTTTATTTTGTCCATATTATGATATGTTTTTTTCTAAAAATAAGAAAAATAAAAAATCCATTAAATACTTTTGATTGTGATTTTGAAAAGTAGATGTGCTTTTCAGAATAAAAATATAGATCCAACGCTTTTTTATTAGATCAGAGGGTCAGATAATCAAGAACTATTCGTGGGTAGGGATAGAATAAGCCAATGCTTACAAGAGCAATGACTTCTTTCTTCGCAGTACACTAGACTAACAGTATTAAAAATATCGCACAAAATTGTCTAACAACGGCTTGAGAGAACATCTTTCCTCTTGCCTAAACGGCGTATATGTCATTTCACTGCAAATCCAGCCTATAACAGGTAATCGTTAGAGCTCTTCCCCGTTCTTCTGGGAGGTACAATTATAACGATTTTCGTCGTTCACTCTCCGTGCCTTAATGCCTTTTTACCTTTTCCCCCACCTTCGATATACTCGTACCATTTTCCTACATGGCTGTTGGAAACGTTATGATATTGTCACCATTTTGTGTCGAGAGATATTATCAAGAGTGGGGAATACAACTGTGTGTGCCATGTTAAGTTGTATTTAATTGCAAGAACATTTTACGATAAGCAACGGAAATCACATATTTTTTATTATGGTTGAGCTATGCATACGTTCGAAAAGGTCGCAAAGTATTTAATCAGGTTAAGATGATACCATCTTTTGAAACTGCAGCGACAAAATAAGACATTGATCGCAATGAGTATTATCCAAGACTATCTAAATGGCTCCATAAGAATTAAAACGATATTATCTATCGCTTGAGATTTAATCTGCTAATTAATTACTCCCTTTGCTAATACGTTCGAGTTGGACCATGATTTGATGTGCAATGATTGAAAAGATTGCATCAATATTGGGGATGAGCTTGGTTTTTATAACATCAAAATGAGTACTACTTTTCTCCAAGTGAAAGAACTTTGGTTAATTAATAGAAAGCAAACTACATTTAAAGCGCTGAATTGACCATTTGTAAGTGAATTAACGCAGAATGCCCGTAATTCGCCGTTTTGAAACTCAATCTTTCGTCAGATTACATCGGTCGTTCTTGGTATAAATCGCTCAGGACTGGAACTATTCGGATTAAATCGAATAATGCTGACAGCGACATATGTGCATGTATACCGACAATGACCGAAGTAATCAGACGAAAGAATGAGTTTCAAAATGGCGGATTATTGGCATTCTACACCAAGGTAGAAACCATAATTACAAAGCAATGTTAAGCTGAAGATGTCTGCTATCGATGCGATAAAAGATTTTTATTAGTGAAATGGTATCCCTGAATGATAATATCTTTGGAGACTTACGTAATGAAACCGCCATTACGAAACTTATGTTCACTTTTTTTTTGCGACCACCAATAAACACAAGGGCATTCACACCCATTAGACCAAACATACTGATTTCCAGGCCTGTTACAGACGATATAGGAAAATGTGCCATATCAATTGCTATTGTTATTTTGAACTCATTCATTTAACACGGAATGTGAAACAATCTATAAGAGTTAAGATTCATTTAACTCGAATCTGTTGTTTGGATACATAACCAGTATTTTGTTTAATTCAGAGCGTGTTTCTTAATCCATCCATTTTGGCATTAATAGCTTTGGCAGCATATTCTAAAAGATTGTGCCATAATTACTTCAAAACAAAAACATGGTAAATAGTGTCGTGAGATATACTTCACTATCCGTTGTCTTTGTAATGCTTTAAAGTCGTAATATTAACGAAAACACATTGTTGTGCTTTAGATTCTGGAAAGTCTAAAAGGAAAATTACATGAATGGGGCAATGGGTTAGATTTATGCTGATTTCACTTGGCGAGAACAAAAGGTCATACGCATTTAATCAGTCGTGCGAAAACCGATTAAGTGGCTCGATCATTTATTTATTTTAACCTAGGTTTAATGACACAATGAGTGCACTAATCAGTCAAATTTCGACGACGACGGCTCCAGATTGTGTGCTTTTTCCAGTTGGTCCAACAACAATTAACAAGGCTTACTCAGACTGGGAATCGGTTACTCGTCTATCGAATATTGAATAGTGAAGCTAGTCTGGGCCTAGCCTATACGTATACCCCGCACTAACCTACATGTTATGCGGGTATACATGGGCCAGGACCCCTGGTTAGATTGAAGCCAGTAGACAGCGGGGAACCAGTTCAAGGCTCACTCAGGAAGAAGACGTGTTTTTGCATTATTCTTTTTTTTTTCTTTCAATTAAACATATTTCCATAAAGCCTACCAAATAAACACGTAACTCAATCAGGCAAGTGGATAATTAGGATTTGGCTAAAGGGTTTTGCCACAAGATCTTCCAACTGAGAGTCGGCCATCGCCTTGGCAGGTATTTCTATATTTCCAAACTTCCAAAGTTCCTCAAATCCGTGAACAAGCACCTATGATGCGATAGAAACAGTGACACCCTGTTAAAAGCTACATATCCTTATTATTGAAATGGTCTTTAATGAAAGTAATACGTCCACCATAGAAATAATCGAGTGTTCTTGAAACCATAACTAAACAATGAAGAGTTACATGTTTGAATTCATATTAATTACATGCAGTATAGTATACTTACCACAATACTTTCGTTTCAATAGCACTATTTTCACAATATCAGTAGCGTCCCAATATCTACTATGGTCATTATCTATTCAATTCATATACTTTCATATGCTTAACCACGAAAATCCAAACTGGATGGAGATCGAAAGAGACCGCGTGTTTAAGTCTCTTTAAATTTGTCCTATAAAAGCGACAAATGATGAAATTATGACATTTTGCCTTGAAATACTAGTCGGACAATAAACTAGGACGACTGTGGCCTTCCCCCCGGAAATTCATATGCCATTGAATGGCATGTGAATTTCCTGGAAAATCCATTCAAACCTGCTAAAACGTTCCTTAACGTCGATAATGGGCCGGAACAAAGGAAGGTTTATGCGCCTTTACACCTTTAACGACCATAATTGTCAGTATTTGAGATATCAATAATAAATCGCTGTGAACAATATGTGCATTCTGCAGTTCTGGCAGCACACGTCCAGTTAAAAAGGGGCACTGGCGTATGTATGTTAACCCTTAGAATGATGGGTATTTTTAAAAGAATATATTTTTTTGTCATCTGCCTTCCAAAATCCTAAATATTGGCTTAATTTTGACGAGGAAAGATAGTCAGAGTAGCAAACAGGTTAGATCACAGGCCAGCCGTCAACTCACTTTTCCCACAATGTTTTTCAGAGTCGTCTGCAACATGCTGGTCAAATGTCGTTATCGTTTGGTAACGTGTTTAACAAAATAACGACTACTTTCGCATCATAGTAAATTGCCTGTAACGAAATCCCTCTCCGGGAATGGATCTTAGATGAAGCGAACACTGATTTATCGAGGATGAGTTGTGTGCAAGTTTCACCCTACAGACGGATATCATCTGCTGGCGTACGAGCAGACGAAACGAGTCGGCATATTACTTAACAGCTGTCACGCTAACACGGCTTCATCCTCACATGGTTAAGTCCGTATCCAGACGCCTTTAAACTTGAAGAGCATTTCGTTAACCAGTAAAATGGCATTGTTAGATATGGAGACGAAAAAGTTTTCTGAGAATTCCAACTTTGAAAAAAATAGTTTTTATAGAAGATGGTAATTGAAATGACTGTGACCAAATTTGGATAAGGAAACATTTGTGTTTGTCAAAACTTATATACATAGATAGTACATGTATCTTAATTAAAAAATTGGTACAGTGTATACGATTGTCATGTGATACTCGTTGGAAGCGTCTCTCCTAGGTGTTGCATTACTGTACAATATCACAGTTATCTCAATATAGACAAATGGTGGAATGTTGTTCTTTTGTATAAGATGAAACGTTACCATGATCAGGTATTACCAGGAGTGTGGTACCATACAGTGTGCTGATCACCGTGGTATCAAGGAAACTCCAAATGAAAAACAAATTTGACTAACTCAAAACACCTAACACAATAAAAAACTTTATAACGCTATCGAATGGCAATTGCAACACAATCAGCAATGCAGGGCGCAGTCTTACCAAACAGTTTATGCTAAGAATTTTCGTAAGTTAAAAACAACATTCCATCTTATTTCAATATTGGCCTAAGCAATATTGAAAAGAAACACATCATTGGAAACGTCTCTCAGTGACGCTTCCAATGAAGTGACACACTCTAATATTTCATTTAATTTACTATCCTTGTTTGTCAGTTTTGACTTACGCATATATCTTTTTAACCCTTAACCAAACGCCGAACATTCGACTGTCCAAACTTAAAAGAGTTTGCGGACGACATTTCAAAATGTGATAAAATTGAAAAAAAAAAACTTCTGATAAGGCAGGAAATATTGTGGAAAGAGGAGAAATTGTTCGTAAAGAGTAATTTCTCCTTTTCCTTCAATGTTTCACAGAATCGTCTGCAAAAAAAACTGGTCAAATGTTGTTTTTGTTTGGTAATGGGTTAAGTCGTTTAGTAAAAATATATCCTGATGAAGACATACCGGGAGCATTGTTAAACAATCAGATCACAATACTACAGTATATAACACGTACATGAGCGTAAGAGAGAAGGGAAGCGCCCTGGATCCTATCAGCAGGCAATCCCATCTTTTCATTTCGTTTTCACGACGAATTGAACGTCAACACCGGTGTTGTGTGGCCATAATCCTTACAAATCGCAAACTAATTCCGCTACCCTTCGCTCTCTGCTCTCAGAATCTTCGTAGCCTTATATATATGAAAACATGCTGCTACGTTGTCGCCAAAAGATCACATTGCCTGCATTGAAATGAAGACGATGCGACCTTTTGTCTTTGCAGCACTGGTATATACATTTATATAAATTCATGAACCCAGTTGTTTGAATGCAATCTTGAAATTGTTTGGATAGAAATTGAGATAGTAAACTTGCCAATAGACACTTATCTAACCTTCATGTGTCATCGGCTACAACAGATGTTGCGTAAAATGTTTGTGTGCTTCCTGATTGATTTATGATATCATTGAATAGAAGGGGAACGTTTGCGTGTTCTAGCTATTGAATACGTTATCTATAAAAGGAAATCTAAAAGTACATTTATACTAAAAAGGTTTTGTTGTCACAATGCGTAAAATTATATCAGTTTTGTAACGATGCCCGACCCTTAATGATGGGGGTAGGCCCCCATACTCAAACTGTCCATAAAGGCTGAGGATAGGCGTTGAACCATCGGCATTCTGTTAATCAGTCGGGACACTACCTTTCATGAAAATTCAAATGCCGTCACCGGGGTTTGAACTCAGACACAGAGGATGGCTGTCACCATTTTCTACATGAGTAAAGTTTTGTCTTGGCATCGCCGAATTACCTGATACTGCCTTACAAGGAGGGAAATATTTGGTGAAACTGTGAGTTTCAGTCCAGGCGGCGTGGTTTTAACACGACTCACAACTCATAACCAAGCAAAGCAACCCATTAACTCATGTGGTCATGTTCCAAACTTTGTTCGACAGTGGTGGAGTAGCAGAGCGTCGTTCTCTCGGACCAAGGGTCCCGTGTTCGGTCCCCATAACTGGCGCTGTGAAAATACTGTAATTGCCATTTACGGGGCAATCACTGGTTATGTATCAAGAAAACAGTTATCAAGCGTGGTTTAGATAAATTTCAAACTCTCACAACCGACGTAACATAAATAAGTTAAAATTAAACTGAACTTATCTGATGCAAGCATTATCATACGGCAATTATGTCAGTTGACATCTCCTTAACCCTTCTAGTGCTGGAACCGACTTCATGCTTATGCAACAGGTTAGATCCAGACCAGCCTCCAAGTGAAATTTCGATTGGCCTGTGATCTAACCTGTTTGCTACTCTGTGTATCTTTATTCATCAAAATTAAGCAGATATTTAAGGTTTCGGATGCAGACGATACATAAATCTATTTTTGAAAAATTACCAAGCATTATAAGGGTTACTGATGACGAGAAAATATTGTGACAAATTGAGACTTTGTTAGAAATTATTCAGTCATTTGAATGAACTTTGGTGCTCTGTGGCAATTCTAGAATGCATGGATAATATCTGATGTTGCCACACTTTCATACCCACCACTGGAAATTAACAGGACCTTTGGACGACAGAATAACCAGTCACCAAGAAGCATTGTCAGATAGATACGCTGACCATTTCTCATATCTGATATGTGTACGCGGTGTCAGAAACGCTGACAAACAATCTGATTTGCGAAGACATGCCCAGTACTGCGTTAAAGTTATTCCATGAATAATTTACTGCCAAGAGGAAAAAGAGCGCGAAATTCTTTCAGATGGCTGACTAGTCCATATTTCTGTTATCGAAGGCTATTGCTATAAATTGCAATATAGTCTTATATAACATATTTGTTTTACGTACTAAGACTATATTGCAATTTATAGCAATAGCCTTCAAATATATATATTATATTAACATCGAACATTTTGTTTCATATCATTGTCTTAAAAGATAAATCAACAGAAATCTGTAAAAATAGACGCGGATTCAATATGTGTACATAGAAATCTCTTATAAATATTGACAAGTTTGAAATAGGAAAATAGAAAAGAAACACATATCCTCCAAAGATAACGAAATAAATGTTTTCTTTGACCTCTTTTCATAATAACCTTTTATTACTATCTGTATAGCTATGTTTGTCGCGTTTACAACAATTTGTACTTCATATTTGTTGAAGATGGTGTACTTTGTACGAGTCAAAATAAAAGTCTGTTTTGTTCTGTTCTATTTACTCCGTCACATTATAGAAAGGTCGCGACCAAGAAAGCTAAGTGTTTCCTTTTCCTCTTCAACATGCCGCTGTTTAAACACGCTTGATTGATTTAACGAAAAGGAAACGTAAACGAAATAACACAATCTCTCCGCTTTTATGGCTATTATGCCGCTTCATTGCAATACTAGGCGCCTTGATGAGTAGGATACAATACCAAACTCGCGCTTTAATTTGATAATGACCCAATTTTCCGCCAATACATCGGTAATCTTATAAACGATACGGAGAGAGAGAGAGAGGGAGAGAACCGGTCTTAAATAGTCAACTCTAAAGACCGAAGAGAACATATTGTCAACTACTTCCAGGAATAAAGAAACAAAGAAAGAAGTGATAAAGTGTTGGGACGTTTTAACGATATCTGAGTTGTGATATTACATCAACTTATGCATCCACAAATGCATGTAACATCCTTAACCTCTGAAGCATAACTTCAACAATATTTCTGCTGTTTTATGGTTCTCACCCATAATATATTAACTCCAAGCTAATTCTCCCATAAGGGTTTGGTCAAAACGATCTAAGTTCCGTAAGACGACTGGTAGGCTTGTTCTCTAGGTTATCAAAAGCGGTCATGCTTCAGCTTAATGTAGTAACTGTTCAGTCTTCAAATACGAATGAATCATGTTGCATTTGCAACATATGTTACAACTATTGAATGTCATAGTTTGGCCGAAGATAACCCCTAGAATGATGGGTAATTTTCTGAAAATGGATTTCTGTGTCGTCTTCTTTCTTAAATCATAAATTTCTGCTTAATTTTGAGAAAAGATACCAAAAGAAACAAACATGTTAGATCACAGGCGAGTCGCCAATTTACTTGGCGACTGGCATGGATCTAACCTGTTTGCATAGCATGAAATAGGGTCGATTATTATAAGGGATAAGTTCATATTAGGGTTGGTCAAGACGATCTGAGTTCCCTATGTCGACTGGTAGGCTACTTCTCAAGGTAATCAAAAGCGGCCAATATGTCTGTCCCCTTAACGACGCAACTGTTAAGTCATCAAATACAAATAAATCTTGTTGCATTTGCAACACATGTTACAACTATTGAATGTCATAGTTTGGCCGAAGATAACATTTAGAATTCCGGATAATTTTTTGAATAGATTTCTGTGTCGTCTGCTTTCCAAAACCTTAAACATCTGCTTAATTTTGACAAGGAAAGACACTCAGAGTAGCAAACAGGTTAGATCACAGGCCAGCTGCCAATTTACTTGGCGGCTGGCCTGGATTTAACCTGTTTGCAAAAGTATGAATTCGGTTCGAGCACTACAAGAATTAACTTCATGTAAGGGTTGGTCGAGACTATCCAAGGTTCGTAGGTCGTCTGGTAAGCTAATTCTCAAGGTAATCAAAGACGGTTAATGCTTCACCTTAATGTAGTAACTGTTCAGTCTTCAAATACGAATGAATCATGTTGCATTTGCAACACATGTTACAACTATTGAATGTCATAGTTTGGCCGAAGATAACCCTTAGAATTCTGGGTAATTTAATAGATTTCTGTGTCGTCTGGTTTCCAAAACCTTATATATCTGCTTAATTTTGACGAGGAAATATATTCGGAGTAGCAAATAGGTTAGATCACAGGCCAGTCGCCAATTTTCTTTGCGGCTGGCCTGGATCTAACATGTTTGCCTAAGCATGATGTCGGTTCCAGCACTATACTGGATAACGTTCGTGAACCAAACAAAGGCGCATTAACAGAACAACACTACCTGTCCTTGTCGTAAAAAGATGCAATGCGATGCAATGACCGCTATGTAAAAGTGTAATTGTCGCATCTATAAATAAGCACACTTTAATGTTGATGTCGTCAGCATATGCGATGCAATTGTCGTTTAGGTAAAATCAAAGCCATAGAGTTCAATTAAAAGTAATTTTCCCTGTGTGCTGATGTCATCAATACAACCGATTCGAATGACCTTTATATAAAAGTGTTACCACTTAGACTGGTTATATATATAAACATATTTACAAGCTGATGTTGCCAATAGATGCATTACCGATGGCCTTTAGCATGGGGTCCGTAAACGTGGGTATACCAGCATTAGGGACGGGCATGCGCACGAGCAAAGACCGCAAGCTAGATGACAACGAAGTTCATCAAACCTTTTCACCATCAACATTTTCCTAGTCCATAAGTCCATTCAACTTTGCTTTCGATTTGGATGTTGTACAGGCACAGTCAACATTTCATAAAGAATCGCACTGTTATAGTATTCATAAAAATCGCTTCAGAGAGGCGGTCTTTTGCCTACCATACACGTTTGATCATGTATGCGTCACAAATACATTTTATCTTGTATCGTTTTTGTTACAAAATCAGTTTTATGCATATAAAAAAGTCTTTTTGCCGACCGCCTATGATATTTTTTTTTAAAGTCGACCGCCTATGAAAAAGTTTATGCCGACCGCCTATGAAAAAGTTTATGTGACCGCCTAAGCAAAAGATTTATGTCGACCGCCTATGAAAAAGTTTTATGTCGACCGCCTATGAAAAAGTTTATGCCGACCGCATATGAAAAAGTTTATGCCGACCGCCTATGACAAAGCTTATGCCGACCGCCTATGAAAAAGTTTATGCCGACCGCATATGAAAAAGGTTTTATGCCGACCGCCTATGAAAAAGATTTATGCCGACCGCCTATAAAAAAGTTTATGCCGACCGCCTATGAAAAAAGTTTATGCCGACCGCCTATGAAAAAGTTTCATGCCGACCGCCTATGAACAAGTTTTATGCCGACCGCCTTTGAAAAAGTCCTATGCCTCCGATTCTATGTGCTTGTAATCCCGACCATTTAACACACGACTTGACAATGATAGAACAAGATGGCCTGTCAACTTTGATCTGCTTAGTAGTTAGTGGCTTAGCCTTGGGAACCGAAAACGTGTTAACATTAAGAGATCCTTGATTTTCTAGTCCGGCTCGCTACCGAGTGGGGTCATTGAGGCCGGTTGGAAACTTATGGGCTTGGAGTCCAAGAGCTTTACTTTGACCCATTGATTAACTATTAACCACCTGCAGACGATATTTTTTTACTTCAAGTTTTGTAACCATGTGAAAAATCTTTCAGTTCTGCTGTTGTGATATGTGAATAGATTGAAAAGGCATTGTGGCAAGAGGAGAAATTGCTTGTGACAAGAAATTTCTCCTTTTGACACAATGCTTTTGTTACCATAAAATTTGTGGTTCGGGAAAAACCTCGAGTCCTTTAGTGGACCATCGGTTTTTGGACACGAACGCTAAGGCCTCGAAGAAGTATATACAAAGAAAACAAATGTGACAAAAAAAATAAAGTTCTCCTTTTTTTTGTCACAAGTGTTAATAAAATAATTTACCACATATGTCCTTAAATGAAGAAGAAATATGCACTGTAACTGAAACACAAACACCAAAATTATATGAATAAAAGAATAAAAGCAATGCCTCCTTTTTCGTCAAAAGTGTTAGTTGTTTTGACACACATGTCCTTTAATGAAAGATAAGTATGCACAGGAACTGGAATAAAACAAAAACTCTAACCATAACGGATTAAAAGCAATTCTGAAACGAAAGCGAAATAGAAGAATCAGAAATAAGAAACCCGGAAACAACACATTTTGACAAAGAAAAACTCTATGAAACCGGAAGAGTTTTGTAACCATACACAAAATAGCAAAACGAAACCGGAAGTTGAAAAGTAAAGCCTGCAATTTGAACTCCTCGACAAAATTCCAGCAGGACCAATCAGTGTATTATGACAATATCACCGAAGAGCTCCGATTACAGAGTCGTAAACAAAACGTAAATAGGACGGGTTGGGATACTCTGGTGCAAAGGATAGTTCAATAATGGAATGTGAGGTTTAGCAACGTTTTCATCAGTACTTTCGTTATATTTTTCACCACGATCTTATTAGGATTATTTCAGAAGTTTTAGCATTACCAATGTACATATACAATGAGAATTGATTCATTCGAGTCAATCCATACATAGCATTTTAGTAGTTCTACTAGAAATTACCGCAATGAAATCAAGAGTTAAAGGAATTGAACCAAATTAAATCAACGGCACCGAGCTAGAGAGAAACTATTTCTCAGAGTTCTAAACCACCGTACGCAAATCGCACCAGTTTTTTTATCATTATTTTACATTAATGCAAGCGTACAGCTGACAGCGCCTTGGGCTATTAACTGTTAATCTTGTAGAGCTTCGGATTGTTTCCGCAAGAAAGAAAAAAGACAATTCTCCCATGGGTGATACCGCAGACTTTGACGAATAACAAATCACTGTCGACGTTAAAAACTGGCGGTGTGCTCTTCGCGAGTAAGTCATGTTGGAAAAGAAACCACACTCTTTCGGAGTGATGTCTATTATGTTTTCTATAAGTTGGAAAGTAAACTTTAATCGTAGCTAATATAAGATACGATTGATTCTGCGTCCTGTTCATAACCAGTTCTCGCACCGAATGAAGATTGATGTTTTTCGACAATTCTATCCCCAAATTGGAACATTTGAAAGTAAAAAATAAAGTCGCTGAAACAATACATTTAATTTGCATTGTCGTATGTTGTACTATTGAAAGCATCATTAGACCAAAAATCGTCAATATATGAATGTGCAGTCTATATGCTGAAGAACTCAAAACTGTTGCACCGATTTGAATTCAAATATACATTGTTAAAACATGTGAGGAAGTTTGTAAATAAAAACTCTATTTCCTTAAAACGGTTTGTATTGTTGTATTCTTTAAAGCGAGTTCACATTGATTTTGATACGAAAGCGTTGCAGAAAACTTTATAACGGTATTTTGTTCCGAGCAGATTCCATGCTCAGGTTTCTATCCGTGACAAAAACTTAATCATCGACTAGAGAGCGGGAAAAATGACACGTTATCAAATTAATATTTTTTTTCATCTGAAGCGCATCGTTACCAGAGGCGCATACAGTTTACCATTATTATAAGAAAGATTATACATTTTAAAAGAGCTTGTTCAAAGATGTAAGGAAATTTGAAAGTTGAAAATTTATGTATTGACAACTGCACAACAGATGTACTGTTTATATGATACGCCCTGTAAAAAAGGCAATGGAAGCAAAATTAGTTGGTTTCTAACCTTTTTATAGTGTGTTTACAGTGATGAATGTTCTTGCATTCTTATCCCAAAGCGTGACATCGATTTTGAGCAATATCGTAAAAAATGGTCATACATGTAATTAGCACGAAAATGGTTTGTCTCTTGAATGTTAACGATTTGTGTACTGATTGGCCTATGGCCTTATGCATCCATAAAGCATCTTTTTATTTATATCCCAAGATTAAATTGTCACTTCCTGAATTGATTATGCTTTCAAAAGCTATTCAAAAGCCTATATTGTTTGGACGACATTTATTTTGACTTTCAGTTTTCCCCTAGTTGTGAACAAGCACCTCAATGTAGCATGTGTGTTATAGATCCGTACTATTTCCGGCGAAAAACCGCTCACAAAGATTGCAGAGGTGTTCGAATGAATTTTCGGACACTTTTGCGAACGTTGCGAGTGGTCTTTTGTCCGAAATCTTACGAAAACATTTCATATGTTTTTTTATGTTTCCCAAAGAGCTATAGTGAAGCACATCGTTTCCGGAGGCGAACACAGTATACAATTATTATACCAAAGATAATACATTTAAAAAATTCTTGTTCACATATTTGAGGAAATTTGGAAATTTGGAAGGTTGAACATTCTTTTCTTCAAAATTGCACAACAGCTGTACTGTTATATGATATACTTCATAGTGATGAACAAGAGACAAATAAAGGGTTAACACTTGTTATATTCTTTCCTCGCATCAGATCATTGCTCCCTGTTAATGAGATATAAAGCATAGCCCGAAGAAAGAGAAATAATTGCAAATATCGTAAGATAAGTAAACATAAAATCAATACGTTCCTGGATGGAAACATAATTTCCTCCGAGGAAAGCGTCTTCTTAACCAATGTCTTTGTGAAAAATCATAGTAAAATAATTGCAAAATTAGAAAGATAGGTGTATACAAGAAATATGTGTATGGATAATTACAATAATTGGCCTTGAGGAAAATGCCTTTTTAGCAAACGTCTTTATAAAAATCAGAAACCAATTATTGCCAAATAAAAAGGAAAAGTAAGATACATACACAGGGTATATTTGTTTGGAGTTTTACAGAATTTGTATCTAAAAAGTGCCTTCTACGCAAACGTCTTTGTAAAAAGAACAGCCGTAATTGACAGTCCAGAGCAGTTAATGATATGAGGTGATAGATAATCTAGGTAGCTGTATAAATGAGAAGCGTATTAAGATATTGTTCTCGAGGTATTTCAAAGCCAACTGATCTTCTCATACGTTATCTTTAGATAGCAGGACCAAAAACTTTAAATTACATCTTGTTTGTACAACTATCATTATGTACCACCTGAAGTACAGGGGCCCGTTTTACTAAACAACTTACGGAAAATGTTTGCGTAAGTCATAATTGTTTAACATGGATAATATCTTCAATGAAAGTACAATATTGCAATGTGACACGTCATTGGAAGCGTCTCGGAGAGACGATTCCAATGATGTGTTACTTTGCAATATTGCTTTGCCAAATATTGAAATAAAAGGACTTGTTGTTTTAGACTTACGCAAATCTTAAGCGTAAACTGTTTAGTCAAACGGGCCCCTGATATGGCCATATTTCTAAGTAAGGCTTCCAAAAGGGAAAGGCCAAATCTAATGTTATGAGAACTTGTGGCCAGACCTTTTTTGCCATTACTTGTACATTTTATGTTTGTAATTCACTGTTAATGAATGGCAAAACATATGTTAAAAGTAAAGTATTTCAAACATTATACGATGAACCTGTGTTGTAGGTATAAACTTGACGAGTTCCCACAATATAGCGTATGAAGCTAAAATAAGGAAGTTTGTACGTAAATAAACGTCTTTGCTGAACATGTGTGTACATTGAGTCGATGTTGTGAACAGATCGTCAGGTGTACTTTTGGTAAAGCAACAGATTTTCCACAATACACATGCGATATTCTGTAAATTCGATAACGAAATCTCTCATCTTTTGCGGTTTCACCGAAGGGATTTGTCACGAGAGATTATATAAAAATCAGACAAAGAAATCTGAAAACTCCGTATGGAATTTCGGAAAAAGACATATTTCATACCAAGAGTGTAATGCGAAACTATAGCAAGTGCTTCACAAACATGGAACACGTAGAATAGTCGCGCACAGAACTCTTGATATAATTATTTAACTCTTCTATACCTGGAACTGTTTAATCAAACAGGTTAGATCCAGACCAGCCGCCTATTAATTTGGCGGCTGACCTGTGATCTAACCTGTTTGTCACTCTTAGCATCTTTACTCAACAAAACTAAGCAGATATTTAAAGTTTTGGAAAGCAGACGACACAAAAATCTGTTTTTAGAAAATTACGGAGCATTCTATGTTTTAAACGACTCTAGTGAAATAGACACAAACCAAAAGCCAACAAAGTAAAAAATCCGATTGTAAACACTTCGGATAACATTGGATAATCGTACTCGGGATTTTTTTTATAGCATAACAGAAATGAGCGATATAGCATAACAGAAATGAGCGAAGATTGACGAACAGGTTCGTATAGTGTTCTACTTGTACACCATTTAACATTGAAAAGTAAAAAATCGACAATAATGTTTTGCTCAAACACCACAAACCCCTCGGGACGATATTTACCGATAATGATACTTTGCATTGTAACATATATCCTAGAAACTGATTCCGTATGGAATCATGACACTTTTAAAAACACTTGTCGAGGATTGGCTCAGAACAAAGTGGTTGACAAACATCATGCTTAACTGATACGTCTTCTAACAAATTTTCGTAGTGCTATCGTTTTTGATAAATATAAGTGCCTTGTACAAATCAGAGTCGAAATTCAGTATTTTTTTCTTCTAATGCTAAATTTGTCTTAAAATAAAGTTGCAAAATTTGAGTAAAGAAATTGGTTGTTCATGTCGCGAATTGCTTTTTACCCGCGAATTCTTAATACATGTTCTCTAATCCATATGGATTGGGTGAATTAATATTTAACAGTCTATAACATGGAATGAAAGTTTCTTTTTTTTTGTAGTTTATGAAATACAGGATTGTTATCATATGTTTTTGTCATATATTACAACCAAAGCATTTAAAAATAGTTTGATAATACAGAGAATTTTCAAATCTCATTAACTCGAATCATCCAAGCTTATACTACCGTGTATAGCGCATCCTCTGGATGATTCGAATTACTCGGATTATTATCCAGTGCGCATTTTCCCCAGGTTTGAAATATCTTTAATCGATTTCCATGGTTCTTTTAATAAAGGCTCCCGAATTGTGTGTCAGTTAATTGATCCAATTCATGAAAAAAATACAATTTATGTGTCAACCAGTTGGCTCAATTGTTCTCGTCATCGTTGTTTAATCTCGTTTTGTCGCATCTTTGCGGCGCATCATAACTTGTTTGTTTGCGCATTTTTGAAGGTACCAACTTTGCACCATGTCCTGTTCGATTGCACATCTTTGCAGTGCATCAGCCTGGCTTTGTTTTCTGTTTCGATACGCACCTTTATTGATCACAGACCTGATACCATGTCCTGTCCAATTGCGCATCTTTGCAGCGCATCATGTCGTGTTCATTTGCGCATTTTTGGAAGGCACCAACTTAGCATTATGCCCTGTACGATTGCGCATCTTGGCTGCGCATCATGTCGTGTTTGTTTGCGCATCTTTGGAAGGCACCTACTAAGCATCATGTCTTGTTCGATTGCGCATCTTTGTAGCGCATCATGTCTTGTTTCTTTGCGCATCTTTGGGGGAGAACAACTTAGCACCATGTCCTGTTCGATCTTTGCAGCGCATCAGACTGGCTTTGTTTCCTGTATCGATGTGCAGCTTTATTGAGCACAGACCTGAAACCATGCCCTGTCAAATTGCGCATCTTTGAAGCACACCAGCCTGACATCATGTCCTATTTCGATGCACACCTTTGAAGCGCACATATATGCCGCCATGTTCTGTCCGATTGCGCATCTTTTCAACGCACCGACTTGATTCAAGAGATTCGAGAGAGATAATCGAATGACCGCCATAAATGTCCGACGTCGCGGCCGTTCGCGAACGAGGTCTCGTTTTCAGTGCGAGACACTTTAATTACAACCTTTGCGAAGAGAATACGTCCCCAGCGTTTTATTTTCACCGCTGTCGCCATGGAAACGCGATTTCCAGTAATCCCACCAGTATAAGCATCAGTTTTAAATCGCATTTAAAGCATTACTCCTTAAGTACCAATTTCATTGCACCTTCCACAGTAAAGTTTTGAGAAAACAGAATCATTACAACGAAAAATAAACTTACTCTTGTCAAGCATTGTAACGCTTTCAAGTTGTCTTACCACCTAGAGATAATAGCATGCATATCTATTTAATTCGCAGTAGTGACGCGAATCTTAAAAGCTTAAACTGAGACAAATAGCAGCAAATGTTTGCTTTTCGTCAATACTCCTTTTTCAGCTATTAATCGAATAATGTTCACGGGTAATTTAATCCTTTGCTAAGCTGGTTGTCGTCTGAAGCTCGATTCAGTACTGATCATTAAAGACCGAACGTATTATACAAATGTATCCTTCATCCAACCTTTCTCAACCTATATCCAAACAATAACGCCATTTGTTGCAGACGGCTTTAGAAAACATTGTGGGAAAAGGAGAAATTGCTCGTGCCGAGCAATTTCTCCTTTTCCCACAATGTTTTCTGCCCTATCAGAAGGTTATTTTCCAATTTCATCACATTTTGAAATGACGTCTGCAAACTCTTTCAATTTGGGACAGTCGAAAATTTGTTGTTTGGGAAAGGGTTAAGGAGATACTATTCTTTTCTTGCAGTCCATATTTAAGCCGTACATCGTCAGTCATGCCGCTCACGAAATGTTTACTAACAACAGATGCACCAGAGAAGATCATTCCATTTCTCGTTCCTCTTTTGTCTAACATTAAACGTATTTGATAGAAGAATCAATCAACATATTTTGATTACCTTCGCTTCTTCTGATGATTTATTTCAGGTTTTCATATGTGCCACTGTATAGCTTACTTCTCTGTTTCCTTGTTCAAACCTTCGGCTCAAAGCGCTTTCCTACATTCGTCGCTTTGCTGGTCATATTGAAGCTTTATGCCGTTTTCATAGTTTTTCGATGATGACATCTACATAGGGTTATAACGACATTAAAAGGGTGGAAATGGGGCATCATGATACAAAACGGTGAGATTAAAAGTCATATTGTCGATTTGCCAAGAAGTAGAATATCGATACCTCAAACTTCTGATTGTTGAAGTCTTTCATAAGTCGAAGTTAATATTGGTCCCGAAATATTTCATGTTTATTTCTACGTCTTTATATTCCAGACAACTGTACGTTGAACTCTCTGTATGATGATCAGTTTAATGAGGTCTCTTCAACTTCTATAGGGGTTCTTCTGTATCTAACAACGCAACATATCTCTTCAGCATATTTGGAGGGTCTTTTGTGACGAAAACAAAGCACAACAAACAGACGAATAAAGAACTACCATTTGAATGAAATATCTGCTGTTGGACAAGTCACAAACAAGCACAAGAGGGAATGAACCAAGTGAACCCCTATCTCTTTCGCATCACTTGTACCAGACCTCTTCCATCTCGAGCAAATGGATTATCTTGGGACATCTTAGACGCTGTATGTCTTTTCTTTTCTACTGTTAACTTGGCAGTTTGAAGTATAACATAGGATAGCCGTCTTAATCTGCTTGATCAGTAACACACTTTGACGCACACACAACAGAAGACACAAGGAATCAGTGTAACACAATGTAAAATTATCGTTAAGACATGGGTACATGTATTGTTTTACTAAACATTCTATGCTAAAGATGTGCCTACAAAAATCCCTC
Source organism: Cerastoderma edule (assembly GCA_947846245.1). NCBI lineage: Eukaryota > Metazoa > Mollusca > Bivalvia > Cardiida > Cardiidae > Cerastoderma > Cerastoderma edule. Next base: position 29,780,110 of record OX401412.1, read on the forward strand.
TTATTTCAATAGTGGATTAAGCAATTTCACATTGTAACACATCATTGTGACCTTCGGAACCAATGACGTGTCAGATTGCAATGCTGTGTTGTCATTTGAGATACTATCCATATTTATCAGTTTTGACTTACGCAAATAGTTTCCTTAAGCCGTCTAGTAAAACGGCACCCAAGTGATTTCGAGGCTATGATAGCCCGTCATGGCTTTTGGTCTCATAATAAATGGGATTCCAAATCAAATAAGAAATAAAACCCGATAGATGGTGCAATAACAGTTCATGGCGCATGACTTAGGGGCGTCATAGTTCGCCTATACTGTCCATTCATAAGTCATGATACAGTTTTTTGTTATATGTAAGCCATATTTGTAATGCAAATGACACCGTTCCCGTCGATTCCCTGTGATTTGGCGAACTTACACGCTGTACCAAATGTTGTTTTGATATTTCGTCTTGTTTTTCATCAAGCGGAATTACCCCGTGTGTCGGTATTATTCCTGTCCGCTCAATAATAGAAGAGCCCCACGTCTGACGTCATAGCTAATATGGTCACAGTGGCATCTCCATTGTGAAAGAATAACAGTGTGTCTCGAGTAATTAGCTTGTCGATAACAGCCGAGAAAATCCGTATAATAAACCCGTGACTTCCGGTGCGTTATTTAGCGTCATGTAGTTGTCGTTTTTGACGGTAAGTTTCGTACGCAATGGAAATGATAGAGGTCCAACCATGTTTCATCGATTAGCTGAATAAAAAATATGTTTAAACTAACTTATCAAAGAAGGTTGGAGCAAAGTGCAGCACCCGACCATATTGTTAACTCCTTATATTATGTCATAGAGTATCACTTTTTTTCTCTCTGATAGAAGGAACTACTTTTTCAATTTCATTATACGTAATTGGGACATAGCAGTAAGGCTGGTAGTCCCTATTCAAAGAGAATAAAAGTAGTGCGGGTTGTTATAGATATGGTTATATATATTGTCAACATTATCTGGGATGTAACTTAGAGACTATTATTAACATCCTCATTTCTGCCGCCTGGTATTCCTTTGAATTTGGACTAGTGACAAAGTTCCATAATGGGTTTTCAGGTACGAGGCGTAGTGTTGTTATCTAGTTATAATATACCGTTTACCGTTTGTTACAGAAATTATACTTACACAATACGAAACATTGAACCTGCAGTACTGAAACAATTCTGAATAGAACAGTGTGCTTATGAATTATGTATCGACAAAAAGCGTCAGGGCCTAATTTCCACGGTATTTACGTTTGATCAATTTTCGCAGTATCATGCGCCTATTAACACATAGCGTATTGATGTTTGTAACGTGATACCGACTCCATGCACTGCCGATGAACCGTTTAACCCTTTAACAAACAAAAACGACATTTGACCACTTTGTTGCAGACGACTTTAGAAAACATTGTGGGAAAAGGATAAATTGCTCGTGACGAGCAATTTCTCCTTTTCCCACAATGTTTTCTGCCCTATCAGAAGATTATTATCCAGTTTCATCACATTTTGAAATGTCGTTTGCAAAGTCTTTCAATTTGGGCCGGTCGAAAATTTGCTGTGTGGGAAAGGGTTAAGGAGATACTGTGTTGTTTGGGAACGAGTTAATAAGGAATCCGTGATACTTATCTGAATAATTTACGGCTGAACAACAGAATAATGTTTGTAAACAGCTATCGGTCGCATAGAGCTATGGCGTATTCAGCCGCACTGAAACACCATTTTCACCTCTTTAAGAAGGGTCCTGCGTGGCTCCATGGTTAAGGTCTAGGACCTATGACAAGTAACTATGAAACATTCAAGGTTAAATCCACACTGCTGGTGTTTAACCCTTAGAATGCTGGGTAATTGTCTATAAATCGATTTTGGTGTCGTCTGCTTTCCAAAACATTTAACATCTGCTTAATTTTGATGAAGAAAGATACTCAGAGTAGCAAACAGGTTAGATCACAGGCCAGCGGCCAATTTACTTGGCGGCTTGCCTGTATCTTACCTGTTTGCATAAGCATGAAGTCGGTTCCAGCACTATAAGGGTTAATGTTTAATCCTCATGGTCAGCACTGGGATTATACAAAGATGTTCCATTGTCTTTTCAGGTGTTTAAACACGCTTTCAAATTTGATCTATCTCATGAGCATATGTGTTCTATAAGCAGTTCAAAGCTCTTGTCTTTCAGAGAAGCTTTGAGTATGTTGCATTTGGGTATTCAAACGTAGATCCAATACATAACCTCATAACATAATCTTATTGCTACATTCCTTATATAGATGACCAAAGCTCGACGTTTCTAAAAAGCAGTGTTCATGTACAATTCAGCAAAGACGTTATACTTATTAATTTGGTCTTTGTGTTCAGGTATTTAAATACGTAGTCAGTAGTACACAGTCTCAGTCGTACATTCGTTCCATAAAGGATCTAATGCGCTGTGTTTCATGTATTCAAACACGACAGTTTCTACTTTCAACAGCAGGTATAATGTTACACATGCAATTCAAGTAGCGTTACAATGGTTTCAATGATTATTATTGGGGTCCGTAAAACTAGGTGATTCTAGCCGCCTTTGATGTCTGTTGTGCGATCTAATTCCGAACGTGTTATTGATGGAAAATTTCCGACTGGAATAGAAGTTGCTGATAAACACAGAGACGTGTTAGTTTACTTTCATACACAGCTTAATATTTTTGTTCGTATTCGATCTTTTGAACAACTGGGCGAAATTGAAAGCAATCCTAGAAGAATCCGTATTGCAGCATCTTAGAATGCGCTGTATCAAAGAACTGGTACACAATGTTTATTAGGTCTTTGGCTGTATTGTAAATTGAAGAGCATAAAAAACGCCATCTTATTGAACAATACCAATATCTCATCTTGTTAAACTATTTCTTTACCCATCTGCTACAGGCTTGTTAAAAAAAATGATGGTTCAGTGAAGATTCTATTGTCGAATGTTTTCCTTTGATTAACTATTGACAAATGCTCCAACAAATCGCAACGGAAGCCCTATGTTCATATTCAGTCAATGAAAGAACTTTTTTTTCATAAAGTCATTCCTCTTACGAGAAAAAAAATATATACGTGTGTGAGAAGGCGAACATCATTGCACCTTACTTTGCTATCTTTCATAAATCAACAGTCGGTGCGAGTACTGGTTATGTATCGAGGAAGCAAAATTCAAGACTTGCTTTAAAACTGTTGTAAAAAAAGTTTAACTAAACCAGACTTAACAATTGCTCTATTGGGCAGACGTAACATCCAATTTACACACGATCCATAGGTCTATAAACCAGAACACTGCACTGTTAACGTGCATTGCTCAAGGACAATTCGCCACTAATGGAATAATGGGTTTAGCGACAATCCATTCTTCAGATCGAGTTCCGTAAAGCGTCTCCGGGAATGAATGTACGGAGAAAAATGGGATGAAGTCACGCTAACTACGACACCTAACTTCGATTATCGACCACGGAATAGTCTCAAGTCGCGTCGGGAATTAACAGAATTTACACAGTTAAACACAATTCATCGAGAACTGTCGTTCATTTTTATTCTGCATACGTGAATACAATGGCTTCATGCACCTCTGTAATCGTTACTACTCGGATACTTACGTGATCTGAGAAATACATATATCCTGTATATAAGTGTGAGGGTTACAATATTCCAGGTGAATCGTCCCTGGCTTATAGCACATTTTCTATGTTCGTCCACTTTGGGTAGTTCCATGTATGTTATATATGGAGGTGTTGAACATCATTACAAATAATTATTTTTGATAGGTAATACATGCATAATATAGAATTCATAAGTGTGCTATATATCTGTTTCCTCAAGCAAATTAAATGACTCTTTGGATTTTACATTTAAGATCTGAATTTTAACGTCATTAAAATGAAAAAAGTCTCGTGAGAAACAATATGGCGGCTTCCATAAGACTTCAAAAGTGTTTTTTTTTTATAAAACCGATGAGTCTAGATTGGCATCTCTGGTATAGTAACCATTTTTTTACGTAGGGTTGCGATTCATTTTAATCGACATACGTGATACATGACTTCACGCGTTTCTACTTTTAGCAACCATTTTGTACGGGGGGTTAGTGCACCTATCCAAGCATTCACTTTTGCAAACATCGGCGACACAATTAGATATATCTGGATTAAAAAGATGGTGGTCCACTCAGGCAGAACTTTATGCACCGATGCGATTCTTTACTATTTTAAGCGGGGGAATCACGTGACGGTGACCAATATTAACGATCTTATATCCGAACAAGATGCCGCACACAGGTACTTTTGGTTTTTTTACGTACACTTGAAGTAGCCCGCATGTCCGATTTCTATAACGAGTGTTAGACGTTTATACCACCAGCGCCGGAAAGATGATAGTCAACTCATACTGGGTACACAATTTGGCTATCATTGGCAAAGGTAACTGGAAAAAAAGCTAAAATTCCATGACGCGACCATCTTGGTCGGACATAAGATCGTAAACATTAGTCACGTGATTCCCCGCCTGCAGTATAGAACTGCAAACAATATGGCCCCTCCTTTCTATGTCGCTCGGGCGATTTCCATAGATTCCCATCAATCCAATTAATTCGTTACATCGATCAATGCCGCGCATTGACTCCACAAACAATTGTTGTAAATGAAAATTACCGCATCGCTGTCGACTTCCGGTTAGGTCACGTGAACAAGAGCGGGTCTGGGAAATAAAGATGGCGGGCCGTATAGAATATGTCATACGCTACGCGGAATGGCGCGATTTTAATGAGAAATCATTACGGACAGGTTTGTTATCAGTTCGTGATCAAAACGAAACGGCACTGCTTGGTGTTAGTGATATGCAGTTAGGAATCCACGTATATTACTTGTACGTGACGGCTTGTTTTAACCCATTACCAAACAAAAACGACATTTGACCAGTTTGTTGCAGACGACTCTGGAAAACATTGTGGGAAAAGGAGAAATTGCTCTTCACGAGCAATTTCTTCTTTTCCCACAGTGTTTTCTGCCCTTTCAGACGATTATTTTTCAGCTTCATCACAGTTTGAAATGTCGCCTGCAAACTCTTTCAATTTGGGACAGTCGAACATTTGGCGTTTGGTAAAGGGTTAAGGCATCCTGTCTGCTGCGAAAACCATGAGGTAATCGAATTTTCTGATTATCAATTTTGTCAGATCATATCAAAGAAATATGTTTGCCGTTTTTTACGATTAACGTTTGAACACATTCATTCGGGTTTATTCGATCCGTATACACATTTAACCAGCTTTGTGCCTCGAGATACACGATCTTAACTCTGGTGGTATCTGTAACTGTGAAGGATGAAATGTCCACGTCTGGATCATTCAAACCAGCAAAACCTAGGCTGTTTCTGAAGAGGAACTATCAACCGCCATATTTGTCACGTCACGTCTCGCGAAGAACGGGATTTAACGAGATTGGTGATTAGCGTGTCATCGCACGCATATAATGACATCAGCGGTACAGGTTAACATGGCGCATCGTAGTTTCGAAAAATGAGTATGAAAATCCTTCTTTTAACTATGTGTAGTCATTAGAATGGTATGAAAGAGGCAATTATAATTGGCATTAACGATAAAGGATTTGTATAATAAACAAAGAAGTAAGCAGAAGAATTAACTTTTCTTATTTTGACGTCAGAATGGTGTTACAAAGAGTCAACAGATCGGAACAGGGATAACCCGTCATACGTAAACCTACTTATAAAACGCAAAACAGTTTCTCCGACTATCAATGAACTCTTAAACACCAAAACGGATGATGATTAATTTGTTTGTTTACTGGAATGCCAGAATTGTCCACGTCGTTTATACACCATTTCAGTCATATCGCGGCAGATGACATCGCTATGCAAGGTACTTGTATTGCACAATATTGTTTCCAAACCGCTGATTGGTTCGATAGTTTAAAAGCATATCATGTTTATGACGATACCGTTACAGCCATCAGTGCATGGAATCATGCAATATAATGTGTGTTCTACAACAGATCAATAAGACAATAATCGCTTTTTTCATGCGAACACTTTTATGCATAAAATTGTGACAAAAGTATTTTTTTTTCATGCGAACACTTTTATGCATAAAATTGCGACAAAAGTATTTTTTTTTCATGCGAATACTTTTATGCATTAAATTGCGACAAAAGTATTTTTTTTTCATGCGAACACTTTTATGCATAAAATTGTGACAAAAGTATTTTTTTTCATGCGAACACTTTTATGCATAAAATTGTGACAAAAGTTTTTTTTTTTTTTATGCGAACACTTTTATGCATAAAATTGTGACAAAAAGATTTTTTCTTCATGCGAACACTTTTATGCATAAGTTTGTGACAAAAGATTTTTTCTTCATGCGAACACTTTTATGCATAAGTTTGTGACAAAAGATTTTTTCTTCATGCGAACACTTTTATGCATAAGTTTGTGACAAAAGATTTTTTTCTTCATGCGAACACTTTTATGCATAAGTTTGTGACAAAAGATTTTTTCTTCATGCTAACACTTTTATGCATAAGTTTGTGACAAAAGTGTTTTTTTACGAAAAGTATACTCTGTCTAACACCTAAAAGAATTTCGACCGAGCTAGCGTTGCATAAATGCCAACTCATCAACACAATAAGATATAAGTCTGGTATTTCCTTCAATGAAAATAGAGTCAATGATATGCTTTTCAAACCTCACCAAAGAAGATTTTAAAGTATGATTGATGATACAACTTATTTTCCATCTATCTAAATTACTTTCAGTTCATGGGATCTTTCTATTCATTCCATTTCACATTTTCCGAGTTCGAAATATCGCGGTTTTTGAAACGAATGCAGGCAGACGTATCGAATATCGCCTGCAGCAGACTTGTCTATTAAAGTCTACGGGGAAATCGTCAAATGACATCTGCAGAAGATTCTTCAGATCTCTTCAGCAAATGCACATTGCATCGACTGGTGAAGAAGTGGTACAGTTCGTCTGTAAGGCCGAATTACTCGGTGTTTATAACGTTATCAATATCTCTAATCTTAATCATATCGACAGCAGAAGATATAATTAACCAATGGGATACATGATAAATTGCTACTAAACAGAAATTTTAGGACTCGTACGTTTCAATTGTGATCGGAAAGCAGCCGAAACAACAATCGTCTAACAAAATAAATGGTCTAATGACCTGTTCAATCGGCAATGCAATGTGCAATGTATCGTTAAGGTAGAATTCCAATAATCCACAACTTTTAAACTCACTCTTTCGTCGGATTACTCCGGTCTATCTCGGCATACATCGGTAAGAGGAAGATCTATTCGGTTTGATGCCAATTGTTTTTGCCCCGACCGATCTTTTCCGAGAACGATCAAACTACAATGTAATCTGACGAAAGAATGAGTTCCAAATGTCGAATTATTTGAAACCCGCCTTACTTTTTGTAAGTTAAGTTTGACTACACTAACACTGCAATGTTGTATCGATAATGATGGTCTGTTTGTAGTCGATTTCAAACAGAAGGGAATCCCGAGCTGTTAGATATATAGTCCAACTAAGTCGCGGTGTAAGCCTAATATAATAAAGGTTTAACACCAACATCATATCACGCATGCTAGATATGTCGACCAGTTTGCCAATCTATCAGCTCCAAAAGGTTACGGACGGCAATTAAGCCAAGTCATCCGAATGCAGAACTTCCTGTTTCAAGTGTATATCGTAGTGACGTGGACGCTTTCTACTTAGCGCAGTAATGGACACGTTTTCCGCTTCCGGTTTACAAATGCGTCTTGGTTTGGTCAATATGTAGCAAGAAAGACTTTCCAAGACTTGACCGAAATAACCTTCAGCGGTATACACACCAAAATAAAGCATCCATATCGTCATTTAACCCTTGACCAAACGCCTAATTTTCGTCTGTCCCAAATTGAAAGACGACATTTCAAAATGTGATGATATTGCAAAGTAATCTTCTGATGGGGCAGAAAACATTGTGGAAAAAGGAGAAATTGCTCGTTAAGATCAATTTCTCCTTTTCCCACAATGTTTTCTAGAGTCGTTTGCAAACAAACTTGCCAAATGTCGTTATTGTTTGTAAAGGATTAACATGTATACATTTCTTAAAGCTGAGCCAATAAGCAAGTAGAGTGTAAAGTATCGTATGTTTGTCCGTCCGACATGAAATCAACGGTCTAATTATGAACGGCAACTCCAAGTGCATACTTCACCAGCAACACAATATGATTCTTTAAATAAGCAAAATTGAGAAAATAAAAAAAAAAGAAAATTAACAGAGAAATGTTTACTACCTTCTTAATTCCAAGCAATACGTTATTGAATTGAATCATCAACAATGAGAGGAAAAAGGGAATACAGTGGAATATCTATACCACGAACTTCTGACTATCAAACCTTTCTATACGTCGGAGTAATTAGGGGGTCCCAAAATATTTGCTTTTCTGTTTCAACGCCTTAATATGTCAGACAGCTTTACGTCGTACTTCCTCAATGTCGAACATTTTCATCATGTCCCCTCAACTTCAAGGTAAAGAGATGCTGCTGTATGAAATTGCTTTATTGTGTTTTACACTTTGAAAATAATATGTTACAAAGATAGATATATTTATTTCAATATTGAGCACCAAGACAAATATAATCAACACATACAGCTAAAAATACAATACTTTGAATAAAATAATAAAGTAGTGAAGTTTAAATGATTGTGGTATGTTGTTGTTGTTGTTGTGTTTTTTTAATCGTTATTTTGCATTTCGAGATAAAGTATAAAATGGAAGCCTCCATTGATCTGCAGGTTTAGGTTGAACGGTCAGCATTTTACGTCGCTACAGGAGGACGCATTACGCAAATGTCCGAAAAGCGCATTCTTTCGACCATGCCTGTCGCTATGGTAATACAGCGTTATTTCCCCGGATAAAACCTTTATTGACTAGAAGGCTGTGGTGTTCTCATAAATTGTAAATTGCTAATTTAAACGTGGTCCCATCTATAACCCTGGTTCCCGACGGTTTACAGTGCTTAAATGATTAATTTGTTGTCGTCCTTGGTAAAGCGCTGAAACCGCAGGGAACCAGTGTTTGGTGAAGCAATGGTGATGGTAATGAAGAGGGAAAAGAACCGAACAGTGGCGACAAAGGAAATATGTCGCTGGTTTCCTTTTTCTTTGATGGGAAACCATCAACAGAAATGTATTTTGAACCAGTATTAAGTGAAAATGAAATCTGATCTTATATATAAGCATGCATGTGTATTTGAATTTTTACTTCCCACATGTCTTCGTCCGTTTGCTTCGAAGTTCGATCAACAAAAATCTTTAACGATTGTGTTAGTTTCTGATTTGTTTTTGCTCTTTGTATTCTTTTTAATTGTACTAAAAGGATTACCTTTAAAGCCCTTTGGAGCAACTCATTTACAGGTTTCTTTTTCTTCAAAGCAGAAAGTATGTTGGACAAACACCATACAAGGAATCAAGGCAAACCTCATAACAAAAATCCAATACGAAACATATCACAATTAAATAGAATCACGACCAAAATCAATGAGTTTTCCTCTCAAGGCTATCTCGGCACCAGGAACGTGTCTGTCCATGACAATAGTCCGTTCTCACAGGTCCGCCATTGCGTCAATGCTCATTATCGCAGTGAGTAACACCTACCTGAGGGCGGGCGATAATTGGGGTTATACAACGTGAAATTCACAACCAGCCCGATACGCCCACAAGCTAAACGATGGTTCGGTAAAATGTTTCCATCCAGAGATATGCTTGTAAGTTTTTATCAGTTAAGAACAAATAAATAGGCGACTGGCCTGTGATCTAACCTATTTGTTTATCTGAGGATCTTTCCTCATCAAAATTAAGCAGATATTTTATGGTTTTGAAAGCAGACGTCAAAAAAGCCTATTTTTAGAAAACAACTGAACGTTCTAGTGGCTTTATGTTCTGCATCATTATGTTGTAAATCTTCAAATGCGAATCTTTACCAACGTTTTGTGAGTGTCATCAACCTCAAAGACGTTTCTCGGATAAAGCATGTTCATTCAACCAAACAAATCCTTTAGAAGCTTGCAGACAGGCATCCTGCATTGCTCGAGAGACAGAGAAGTTTGCAAGTATCGCTTCAACTAGAAACGAATGTTATCAGCTAGCGTCATTAGTGCGCTTGGATAAGCCAGCATAATTAGTACGCTTGGATATCACATGCTTGCTAAAGGCAACGGACAATGACCGATCGTTGTTTATAGTTCAAAGATGTAGTAAGCCAGGGTTCCAGCGTAAGGCCATAGAAAGAAAAGCTCTCCATTTGCTGTGAATGCTCTACACAAGCAACAAGACACTCAGAGATGGGAACGTAGTCAGATACAGACTAGGAAACACAGTTTCGTTGATCAAAAGGTACGTCGACACCTAGATACGTCTGCACAAGAAAGCGGCAACGCTTAGTGTATTGTAAGAGAGCCCCTCAACATGGAGTTCTTCTGCCAAGGCAAAGGAGATCGTGTGTTTGTTGCTTCTATAGTAAAAAGAGTCTTCGTGGATTTGCTAGTATGGAGAGTATTACATGATCAAAAACAATTGAAAGTAGACTACAACCAATATGTTATTTTCGCCTAGAGTCTAAGACCATGCATTAACCAATTGTTCAGGTTGATATTATTGACTGGTCAAAACTAAAGTAATGACAATCGAAGAAAATATTCATGACATAATGAATAAATAAACAGTTGTGGAATTGTGAACAAACCATTGTGACAAATGGATGAATTGCTCGTCAAGAGTGGTTTCTTAATACCATTACATCGCATGCTTAAAGAAACTGACATGGGGTAGCGGGTTAAATGAGTAGTAGATCCCAGGATCTGATTAATACCGCAGCAATTTGCAGAGTAAACAGAGTGTCACTTACGTCACCCCACGAAAGCTGTTCGATAACAGCGTTTCCGGGGACGTACATGTAAATGAGGCGTCTCCGTCTACTGCCCGGGTCACGGCAGGTATTGTCAGACCTCACCCTTCCTGGCAATTTAAACTAAGAAAGGTACCATACCATTATCTCCTTTTTGCCACTTCTTATTTCTTTTTCATTCGCCTTTTTTTATAATTTGTTTAGCCCTGCCTGGCAATTGTTAATTAAGAAACGGACCATATCACAATCTCATTTTTGCAGCTTTTTATTTCATTTATTTGCTTTTTGACCGAATCTTATTTGCTTTGTCCTTGCAAGCAACTTAAATATGAAAAGTACCATACCATTATTTTATTTTTGCCACTTTTCTTGTTCATTTCATTCGCTGTTTAAATTAAGCATATTTGTCCTTTCTTGCAATGTAAACTTCGAAAGATACATGTACCATACCATTATCTGACTTTTGCGACTGTCGAAACTAGCTTATTTGTCTCATATAGACATGGTATATGTTTTGATATTTTTTCTAATAATTAATGTATTTCGATATAACGGCGTACTGACATGGTTGCAAAGTGTAATGAGGGAGCGACCCTCTTATACCTTTGACATGGCATATAAAAGTGCAAATGGCATATAAAAGTTAAAGAAGATTTCAACATCCGTTTGATTCCCTATCGATACTTTTCAATTCGTCTTTGTTAGTCTGTGTAGTACCATTTGTATGCATTCTGCTTAAGTTTGTCCTGTAAGTTGAAAAATAAGATGCGAACTTTATATCAATCATTGAACGTCTTCTCTCGAAATATCGACGCTGACAAGAATATATCCAGCACCCAGCATTAACAATTTAGAGCAACAACCAGACGATAGATGAAGAATGACCAACGCGAAACATACACCTTGGCCATATCAACACCGTTTACGCAAACTAATATCAGAAAGCTATATGCCTACGACATTGCACTTTTGTCAATAGTTCTCGGTTCAGCTTGGTCTGTTTTATGCTTTGTCGACAACTGGCCAATCATTTAGAAACGTGATAAATTATTCCATAAGTTGGAACTGATACAAAACACAACTTGTGAGTAAATTTCAACATAATCAGAAGGCACCCTTAAGTCAAACACTGATGAAAAAGAGAACAACTCTCTAATTAAGTCAACTGGCCTACTAACCCATAATGAGTCGGATTCGTATCTAGGATGAACATGCGTAGAATTTCGTATCCTCGGGATAAATCATTATCTTAGATCCACGTAAAAGCTTTGAAATCGCGCCCTAATTTTGGGAAACGGTGCTATTTTCGATGGATTTCACATTTTACGAACGGATACATTTTATCATACCATGACGGGTACGTATGCATATATTCAAACAACTGTAAATAAACAAGAGCACACATTACTGATGATGAACAAATACGGGGAAACTGCTGCCAGATTAGTCTGGCAGAGTGTGATAGAGAGCTGCTGAAGAAAGGCGACGTCTTCAGAATCTGCAAAGCTACAGCAGAGTATGATGGTAACGGCTAGTCCGAATGATCCAGACGTAGATATTTCATGCTAACACACTTACAGCTTTGATCATCCGAGGCTGGTAAGGGCGAGAAAATGGACAAATCCTCAAAGCAGTCTCATTAATTGCGTATGTTAACCCTGTTATGTTGGTACTCGTTAGAATCGTCTCGACGAGACGATTCTTGTGATACTTTCAAAAAGGCTTTTTCTACGTGTTTCATATAAGGTGTCTAAAATACCAGAATAAACCCGCTTCACTGAGTTTGATAGCAACACTATGCAAAAGTATACGCTTATATGTAAGTGATTTTAGTCAACTGAGAAAAACATCGTCTCTGACCAGTGCCTGCTTTCTGCTCTATCCGATCTGACACATTACTTAATCCTTACATGATAAAGAAAATAAGTTGGGTTTATCATTGACTGTGCTCTTCATGGAAGTCAGAAACATAAGCGGCTGATCAATATGGAATTGTGGAATTGTTATGGATACTGATCAATTACCAGTCATATTTTACTTTGATGTCCGGTTTTGGCCTTCACAACGGTTCCATCGAAATCAAGGATGTATCATTTAGTGCCCAAATCAACGGTGAATAAGTTCCTTCAGAAAAGATAATCATCCAAATGTTATCGTCGTAAGAATTATTTGACCTTACCTAATAAGCTATCGCCTTCAAATGATGGGATGGTAATTATATAAACCAGTCAATGATAAGTTAGTTTTTCCGAATAGGATAATTATTCAAATGTAATCGTCGTTATATTCCTTTTTTCAATAGCCTGGTCTGTTCTTTAGCACTCTTTCCCAAGTGTAAGCATTATTTATTATATAAACGTGAATATTGATAGTGACTTTTGAGCTATAACTTTCAAAATAAGAAATGACCTTTCATTATACAGGCCATTGGTAATCTAGACTTTACAAATAGGAAACTTATTCAAATATAACCGTCGTAATACCATTTATTCAATAGCCTGATCTGTTCTTTATCATGTTTTCCCAAGTGTAAGAAACAATTACGATATAAACGTATATATCGATTGTCATAGTCCTGCCCAGAGGCTGGTGTTATATATACATGTTAAAAATATACAAAATAATGGTTTGGCCCTGGGCTTGTGTACACTATCATCAGGCGGGGGAATTTTCACTTGAACATTATGTCCAAACAAGATGACCGCGCCAAAGTAGGTGAAAAAAAGAAAAAATGCCTGTGGTTCGGCCATCTTTTTCGGACATAAGATCGTAAACATATATCCAAACAAGATGGCCGCGCCAAAGTGGGTAAAATAAGCAAAATTGCCTGCGTCGCGGCCATCTTGTTCGGACATAAGATCGTAAACATTGGTAACGTGAAAATTCCCCCGCCTGATCATGTCGCCACATTCTGTTCCGTACAGTGTCATACAACCCTATCGACTCACTGATATATTGTACGATGAAAGATTCAATATCATAGCCTGTCATTCTATGTCATGTCAATGTGTTACGGTATCTGCTCTCGCAGCTGTGACCAAATGTGCCAAAAACAGAAAAAAGATGTGTAATGTACTTTATATGTATATGAACAGTACAAAACACATTGTTTGTTACTGTTACTGCACCTGTGACTGTGACCAGCTACTTCAGGGTCTTTGTATGATAAAGTAGTCCGCTACTACAGGGTCTTTGTACGATAAAATAGTCCGCTACTACAGGGCCGTTGTACGATAAAGTAGTCCGCTACTTCAGGGTCTTTGTACGATAAAGTAGTCCACTACTACAGGGTCGTTGTACTATAAAGTAGTCCGCTACTACAGGTTCGTTGTACGATAAAGTAGTCCGCTACTACAGGGTCTTTGTACGATAAAGTAGTCCGCTACTACAGGGTCGTTGTACGATAAAGTAGTCCCTTTAGGAAATGTTCACTTTTGACTTCCGATGTATAATTTTGTAAGCAAAAGGTGACCGACTGGCGCTTTGGTGTGCTTCTTGTAAATTTCAGAGTTTTGAAATTTTCTCAAAGTCGGTTTTATAGAATATTGTAGGACTAATTGGTTTGGGATGTATGAACACAAATGATGTCTTTGCCTTCACATTTGACTGCACGCGTTCGGATTTTCGGACGGTAGAAGTATGCATGAACGGATATTTGTCAACGCTTTTCACGCTACTGGCTGATGGTAATTTGATGAGTGTGCGATAAAACCCATATGTATTCTAATAATTGTCTGGGTTATATTTTATCATTGCTTTCTGCGTATCATTCCAATAAACCGATGTTGGATTACCTAGATTGTAGAATCGTTCGGATTGAAATAAAGGAAATAAAGAAAACAAGATCATTTGATTGTATAGCGACAACATGCACTATAACAACGCATATAATCAGTTTCCTTGGCACAAAGTAACCAACAATTGAATATAGATAATCAAATGAACTATGCTCCTCCTATGAACCATTACAAACATAAATCAATAGTAGACAACTATTTCACAAAGATGAAGATAAAGAAAAAGTTGACATGTACCTTGCCTATCCTATATATCATATAAATACCAAATCCGTGGTATATTTTAAATTCTATCAAGATTACATAAGAGGAAACACTCCCATTCTCTGATATGCGATGCTTTAACACTTTACAACGACAGAATTAAACTTTATAGCGACGAAAATGGTACGTGTTAATCTTCATACAGGTTAACAAATGCTTCGTATACAGCATAGTGAGAAAGAGAGGTTTGCGAAAGAATTCTGACATAGGTTATAATTTTAAAACATTTTATGCTAACCTTTTTTTGAAAAGGCAATCTTAGGCCGCAACAATTCTTTTTTATATGTCCATTTATTTGCATGACGCACATGCACAAATCTACTTTTACATGAAAAAACACGTCGCTTTAACTATTAAGCAGTCTACCAATCCTTCCACAAAAGTCATAAGAAACCAGCGATCTTTTTGAGTAAGCACAATCTATGCAACGCATAACTTATCAACTAACATTAATAACATGAGCAATTCCAACATTTCCTGAGTCTCAGTGGTAAAAAGTATGTATATTGCAAATGGATACGCCTCCAAGGCAATTGAAAATCATTGAGTAGGGCCAACGTGTGTCGTACTCCATCTACGAAAAACATCGTCAAAAACCAAACAGTCCACATATGCTGCTCAGGGATTACAATTTGCAAAAAGTGGGCAGTAGCTTGAATTCAAGAAATATCTCTTATTATATGAACAAGTGCAGTGTCGCTAAAGATGTTAACCTTTCATTCCCATGAACATATTTGTGGTTGACCCCAATTAAAAGCAACATCATACAGAAAACACGAGACGATATATGAAAAAAAACTGATTCAATTGTGATATGGGGTACAAATCATTATGACAAAAGGATAAATTAATTATTATAGAAATTTGCTTGCTTGTCGCAGTAATTTCTAAAGGCTTCAGGAGTAAATGTGTTTCAGTGAGGCGTAATAGAGTAAGGACGTCAACATGTTCTTATATGGCTGGTGAATGTATTTTCCAAATATCGTATTATACATAAATTTCTACTCTCATCCATTCTTTACACAGTATCGCATATAATCTGAATGTCAAGAACCAAATAACGGTGGATCCGATTTCGATGTGTGAGAAAATATGATACCAACTGACTTTGACATTCTAATTAATTTCATAAACTTATACGCAACCGCTCTTACGGCTCTAAAATGGTAAGTAACAACAATACAATCCAAAGGCACAACGACAAAGCGCATTAAGTCAACAGTATTTGAATAATTAAAATCATTCGAGCCTTCTAAACGTAGTGTTATCCTGGTAACGAAGTATACCTTGGAGGGAAGCCATTTCGATGGCTGCTGCTGTCTTTGTGGTATATGGTATTGGTGCAATAGAAATAACAATATATAAGTTAATCGTACCTGCTTCTCCGTTTCTTTCCCTTTCAAAGGGGTGATAACACGCTCACAATAGCAACCCTCGAGGAAGGCGGCGCCCGAGGGCCGGGATACAGTCTCGTTCTCAAAATAGAAAAGCAGGTTCTGGAAGAGCACGAAGAACCGCTGCTGCCACTTCCCGCTGTCTGAGCTCTTCTTGTACAGGAAACCGGACATGTTGTTTTCCCGCCGTGCCTTGCACACCAGGTACATCAGCTGGTTGTCGTTAAACCGGATGCTTTTCTGCATGGCGGGCTGTGGTGTTAGCGCCTCGAGTGCACTATGGCGTCCGCCGAATAAACGATTAGATTTTCGCGGGAATACTTTGAGGAGTTTTTGGCGGGATACTTGCTCCGTTTTAATACATCGTGCAGTTTTTTTCGCAGCTTTCGATGTATCACTACATTAAATGGTGTATAGTCACGGCATTGTCCATTTATGATTGCACTTGTTTCACATATTTCCAAGAATTCTCACAAGAAACATTTGCAATAGAAGTACTTTTGCAATCATTCATCCGTATCCATTTTATAAGAAACTCACAAAGAAGTGCTTAATTCTTTTATTGGAATTCGTGTGTTGCATTTTGTTATTGAATCACAATCGCCGATATTAATTCAAGATTTACTCCTTGTAATACAGTTTCCGCACTTTCTCGAAAATCCATTATTTTCCGGTAGTTCTTCTTCAAGTCACTTTACATTTTTAAACGTTGGAAATCCATCCCTGCAACGAGAGCAAATGACGTATTTTTTTAAATTCATATAAGAATCAGATGAAGCGAATATACACAAACTTTAAAAAAAATGAACAAAACTTTTTTCAGAAGAAATATAATAAAACAATAAAAGTAATAAAGATAAGAACTAATCAGAGCTAGGGATTAAGACAATATATATATATCCATCAACATCAACGAACAAATAAATCCATTCCGAAAGCAATCATGGTCCACTAATCAGCAGCTAACAAGCCAGCAGTGGTAAAAAAAGGAATAACCACACGGACACCCATCAGCGCCGTGAAAAAGGCCTCGATGGCGGTCGTATTGTTACCGGCACGAGTGCAGGGAATCTATGACGTGCCGTAACTATACAAGTCACTATGTCACCGTCTCACCTAGCGGCTTTTCCCCGATACTAGGGGCCTCCGCGCCGCACGGTGACTTGCCGGAGAAGAGAGGAGCTTCCATTAAAAATCGATTAAGACCACAAACGTCGAGGGTTCCATGCAAGACTATAGTAAGTGCCTCATTTCATGAAGCACTTACTATAGTCTTGCGTTGAACTATTGATTTAATGTCGAGGCGACTGAGAAATTTAGACCGGTTAACTATTTGATTCTTGTTTTTGTTATTTCAAATCTTGTAAGTTTTATTTCCGATTTTGGACTGGCTAGGGAATCTTGTAGTAGGTATGTTAAGTTAATACAGATGAAAGGAATTGCATGCCTTTTTTATATTCTTTCTTTCTTATTTCAAATCTTGTAAGTTTTGTGTTGGTTTCGGACTGGTTTTTGGAATCTTGCAGCGGGTATGTTAAGTTAAATGCAGGCGAAAGGAATTGCATGCAAAGGCTCACACGTATTCAGTTATGCTTTTTTGTCACAGCCAGAGTATCCCTGGAGATAACATTTCTTCCTTTTATCAAAATATCTTTACAATGGCATCGTTTACATATCAAACTACATGTTAAGAAATTCCGATTTGAGTTAGCTGTACGTTTATTTACATCAAACAGTATACTCCTTGTCAAATATTGTCTTCTTAAAGCGACAAAATCATCAACTTCATGTCTTGATAAAACAGAAGGATTTTTAGCTCTAAATAATAATAAAGGTATAAACTCGTCGCTGCTTTATACATTCCAACGAAAACGATTCGTTTAGGCCTTATAATATTGGAAAACCGTAGCGCCGTAGGCAACTTCCGCTGTCAAAAAGAGGCAGTCACCTCAATCGGAATACCTCCACCATAACCCATTACTTTTCTGCGACGGATACCGGAAGTAAGAAGAAGGCGGTCAATTCTAGACAGTTTTCGTGTACTAGAAGTTTATATCCTATTTTTGTTATCCTTTTTAGGGGGCACATGTTCAGGTTTCAGACAAAATGACCCATACACCATAGCAGGTGCTGTAAGAGATATAGATGTAGATAAAATGGTATCAATGCTCTTACTCTGTTTCCTATATCTGCAATATATCTTGACCGGGACTTAATTTCTGATTTTTTCATTATCTTCTTTACTTGAGGCTATTATCTCTTTCTTTTTGCACTGTCAATGTTATCATCTGGTAAAAATCCCTAAAGCAGTGGTATCCACTGAAATAATATGATTCAGTAATATTATGATTACTTTCATAAGCCCTTACTCCAAGAAACAAGATAACTGATCTGATCAATAAAGTATATGCAAAACGTATTTGTAAAATAGGATTTCCTTTTTAGTTTAGGCATGACGAAATGACACCAATATTCGTTGTAACCAACCAAACAACTTGCTTGCGTCTAAGAAACAAATAGATTACGGACGCGTGGGCAATGGTGCCTGCGAATGCTCTGAGTTTCGCGTCATAGTGAGCCGAGGTACTATTAGTGAGCGCATGAAGAACTCTGTCTGTTGAACTGGATTCTGGACCGGTACACGCGTATTGATTTCAATCGAATTATTTTCGTCCGCCATTGCACATCGATGATAGGCGGTAAAAAGGCGAACCGGAAGTGACATAAACGTGATCAAACGACGACAAACGAAGCTTTTATGCATGGAAGCCGTTTACAACCTCTAATCAATCTTAAACGTGCACTAAAAGAGAGTGCTGCCACATGGACGTGGAGTATCCGTTCTCCAGTGTAAGCAATATTTCAAGTCGGCTTGTGATAAGCATTCATCCGAAATCTGAGACCGCTCCATTTTCCTTTGGTGTGATACAGTTAAAGGTGACGAGAACTTAACAAAAACATGCCATTCTTGATGCGAAACTAATTGTGTTTTTAAAACACATACACTGGTCATGCCTTGAAGTAAATCTTTAAAAATGTCCTTGTATTGCTTAATCAATCCGTAACTTCACTGTACAGGTATTTGCTTAAAAAAAAAAAGAAACCAACCAGGTACAGTCAGAGGTCGATTATCAATGTCCATCTATACCTAATGAACATTTTTCGACTCAACCAAGTTGCAACATACCGTCGCTCCTTGCAACTCCAATGTTAAATGATATGCACAATCTTTATCACAAACCTCTCTAAACATCCATCCAAGCCGTGGCTTAACTGTTTGGTTTGACCAAATAGCGTTCTTATCAATGCAGAGTATCGCTGACAAAGAAGCCGAAAAAGGTTCATTCATATCGTGATGTTTATTGGCTTCCTTCAGAGATGAGCTCTTTCAAACGTTGTACTCTTAGACTGAACGGTGGTGCTTACATTTATTTTACTGAGATGAATGAACAAATCACATGTGACATAAGCGAAAAATCGAATGTCATGCACTGACTGATCATGAACCCAGGAAGCAGTCATCGAGAGTGAATAAAACAAGCTTCAGGTTTCCGACACAACTGGTATCAAATGAATAAGTTTAAACCCCTCCCGTGATTTCCAGATCAAACCATGAAATCCTAATCGATGCCATGCATGTCGCCATTTAAGTAATACATTTTAGTAAATCATCATGGATCGAATCAAGGTATGGAAACCCTATCCGCATTCGAAACTTAACGTGTGCGAACGCATTTAATAATGAAGCTTTTTTTACCATGCATGTGGCCATTCAAGTAAAACATCCTAGTAAAATGCTATCGATCGTATCAAACAACGCAATCCTTATCCTAAAACAAAAGCTAAGCATACATATGCATTTAATTACGACGTTTTGACTATGCAAGTCTCCATTCCAGTTATACATCATAGTAAATTGTTGCCGATCGCATCAGACGTTTAAATCCTAATCCGAAATCGAAAGCTTTGCATACGTAGGCATTTAATTAGGACGATGTTTTTACCATGCATGTCACCATTCAATTATACATTCCAGTAAATTTTTACCGATCGCATGAAACTATTCAATCCTAATCCAAAAACGAAAGCTACGCATACGTAGGTATTTAATTAGGACGATGATTTTGCCATGCATGTCGCCATTCAATTATACATTCCAGTAAATTTTTACCGATCGCATCAAACTATTCAATCCTAATCCAAAAACGAAAGCTACGCATACGTAGGTATTAAATTAGGACGATGATTTTGCCATGCATGTCGCCATTGAAGTAATACATTCTAATAAAGCGTCATTGGTCGCATCAAACTATTCAATCCTAATCCAAAAACGAAAGCTACGCATACGTAGGTATTTAATTAGGACGATGATTTTGCCATGCATGTCGCCATTGAAGTAATACATTCTAATAAAGCGTCATTGGTCGCATCAAACTATTCAATCCTAATTCAATACGAAAGCTACGCATACATATGTACGCATTTAATTAGGACGATGATTTTGCCATGCATGTCGCCATTGAAGTAATACATTCTAATAAAGCGTCATTGGTCGCATCAAACTATTCAATCCTAATTCAATACGAAAGCTACGCATACATATGTACGCATTTAATTAGGACGTTGTTTTGGCCATACATGTCACCATTCAATTATACATCCTAGTAAATAGTTATCGATCGGGCTTCTCCCGGGAGACGTGACGGGTCGGGCGCTATGCATCCAATACAAGACCCTCGGGACTCCCCTTAATTGGCTAATCAGCGCTCGATATATAATTGACTTGGAAACGGAGGGACGGAGACATACACTTCGATGGGAAATCCGCGTTAAAGCCATGTCCCTCAAGCCCCTTGCTCTAAAATATGACGTGTATCTCTTTACATACGTATATACCATGTGATTTACTCTATACAAGTCGAATTAAACAAGTATGTTCTATTGTGTTCAAAATACCTTATTTGCTCGGATCTAACGTAGAATACTTTAGAAACAACTGTGAGAAAAGAAGAAATAGCTCGAGACGATGAAATGTTCTATGGACAAACGTCTTTGTAACAATTGTTTTACGACGTATTTTATGTTTGACTTATCAATTAAAGAACTCTTGTACGGAAGAGAAATTAAGGCGCGATGCAGAAAAATACCCGTCATAAAGAGTGCGTCTCCTCGGAATAAATGATAAAACACAAAGCCATCATTTACGGAGCCGTGTCATAAAGCGGATGGTGGTGGTTTTAGCTGAAGAGAGAATGAAATGTCTTATTTCCTCATAAGGTCTGGGAATAGTTCAACATCCTTATGCGCTTCCCGCGAGGCGCGACATCTGATATCTCGTTGAATCCTCTATAGCTAATAAAACGTGCTAGAAATGATTCGCTGTAACATAACGCCCGTGTCTTCTAGGGTTGGAAATCGACTGTTTCCTTGTTGTATCGCTGAGGAGACGGTTAATGCGATGGCTGTTCGCGAGTTTGTCAATGTCTCTTTGACTGCATTTACATTATATCACGGATTAACGCATCTCATGCGGGAGATCAAAGAAACAACTGTGTCAAAACTAATTGTTGCTTCTTTTGAGTAATGTATCCTATCGTTACAATAGTTCCTACTCAATGTCATGGAGAATGTATTGTGGTTTTTTTCTGTTATTTGTGTTGTCAGCTTTTGCTTACAGTATATACTTTTAACAGATTTGGAGATAAGAGAATGAGTTAAATTGATAATTTGGCAGCTATTCCTGGTAGTATGCATGGCTTAATGATTGGTGTTTAAGCACATTTCAACAACTGTTATGTTACACTCCCTCATTAAAACCGAATATTAGTGTAAGACTGTTCGTCAAAAGGACGTATGCCGACTCAGAAAAACACACACAGTTATATGGAAAGCTGAACGTGCAGCTTTGTTATGTAAATGAAGACACTGATAATCATAACGTGAAAACGGTCCGACAAAACAAGTTGTTCAAAAAATGAAATTGATACAAATGGATGAAGGCAGCAGACGATGTGATAGTACAACGCAACTGCAGAAGATTTCACCTTCAGAATCATTGAGACAAAAAAGGAATTTCAAAAACCAATGTGACGAAATTGTTTTTTATTGGTTATTCTATCATTAACTAAAAAACGGTCCAACAAAAACATGTTGTTCAAGGAAATTGTTAAATACAAAAAGATAAAGGCAGCAGAAGAAGAGTTGATAAGTCAACGCATCTGCGGAAGATCTTACTCTCATAAATCATATAGGCAAAGAGGAGAAAGTCAAAACCTATGTAATGAAATCGGTTTAGCCAGTAGCCAAGCAACTAACATACACAGAAATAACTATCACAGCGTACAATGTCATTTCTGACCGTTCGTAAAATCAGCGCAAAATAATAAAACCGAGAAATAAATAAGTGAATAAGAAAGGATATCGGTTTTAGTCAATAGCCAATCATCTACTGCACCCTACATAGAACAACTGTCATAAAGTACAATGCAATTCTTGACCGTACGTAAAATTAGCGCAAAATAATAAAACATATAAATAAATAAATAAATGAATAAAAAAGCGCCTGCGTGAAATGGGTTCAAATCAGGATCGAATTACCCAATCGTACCGGTAGGGCTAATGGGGCGATATTACGTTTTACGACCAAGTCAATTCAATATCCATCGACACCTCCATTACGAGAGGAATAATTCAATCAACCCGACTTAGGGCCCGTGGCGCGACTCCGTCCCTATCCAGAAATTAACTTTGACGTGAACCTCAGGGACGTACTGCCCTATTAAATCATGTACATGTATACACGCTTAATCCTTAGCATGCTGGGTAATTTTTCTAAGAAAATAGATTTTTGTGTCGTCTGCTTTCTGAAACCTAATGAATTTGTTTTCTTTTAGTGAGGAAAGATACTCAGAGTGGCAAACATGTTACATCACAGGCCAGTCGCCAATTTACTTGGCGGCTGGCCTGGATCTAACCTGTTTGCCTAAGCATGAAACATGCTCGGTATTTTTCTCAAAAATAGATTTTCATGCCGTATGCTTACCAAAACCTTAAATATATGCTTGATTATGATGAGGAAAGATAGCCTACTCATAGAAGAAAACAAGTTAGATCACAGGCCAGCCGCCAACTTGCTTGGCGGCTAGCCGGGATCGTACCTGTTTGCATATGCATGAAGCATGCTGGGTAATTTTCTAAAATAAATTTTTTGGTCGTCTGCTTTTCAAGATGTTTCTTGAATATCTGCTAAGCTTTGCTAGGTAATTTTCTTGAAATCGATTTTTTGTGTCGTCTGCTTTTCGAAATATTTCTAAAGTATCTGTTCTGTTGAGGAAAGATACTCAGAGTAGCAAACAGGTTAGATCACAGACCGGCCGCCAATTACTAATCTGAATCTAAGAGATATTGAGATGTTACCAAGGGCAACAACGAACAAAACACAGAAGCAAAAACACAATATAAACGAACAATTTCCATTTTTTGATTTCCTTCTGTGGATCTAGTTACGTCTGGTCTAAGCCAATGAATACGCTGAAATAGGAGTTTTAAATGGCACAAGAAAGACGACATGAACACGGATGTTTGATTGCAACAATAACAAGAGTTGCAGAGGATATTAGGTAGGATTTTACCAAAATACTAAAGCAAGTACTTGCCTAATGCAAAACCAATATACATGTATATATATGTGTACATGTACACGAATATTGTTTTTAATTCGAGTACAATATTGTAATGTAACGTGTCATTGGAAGCGTCTAACGTAGACGATTTCAATGACGGGTTACTTTGTAATATTGCTTTGCTTAATATCAAATTGGTGGCGTTAATGATTAGAAGTTATGCAAATGTTAAGTGTTTTGTGTATAAATAATGATTGTCATGAAACTAGTTTCCCCAAACAACACCCACGTTTTGACAAAACGAAGCAACTATCCTCGCCTCAGCACAGGAAGTCAGCTGCCCAAAGCGGGTAGCTGACCTCGTGTGAAGAGACGAATTAGCTAATCTCAACAAATTATTCTTCAAAAACCGCTATCACGTCTTAAAAGAACATTTAATTTGATATTGATTTAATAACTCATGCATTATTCTCGTAACAATTTGAGTAATAAACTAAACTGAATAAATGTTAAGCACAACGCTACTCTTGGGTAGAACGTCGGTATTATATCATAATACTTGGGCCACGTCACGGGAAAAGGGACACATGGACATAGCAAATAGTGTAGCCCCAGACCAGCCGCCACGTCATTGACGTGGCGGCTGGTCTGGGGTTACACCGTTTGCCATCTTAGAGGACATCAAGTTCTACCTTTAAATAAATACAAATGATAACTGTCGTGACTAGATGCTGGAATAATAGCGCTAAGAAAGGGCTGAGTCAGCGGTTTTTATCTATGTCCGAGTGCCCCTTTTCGCGTGACGCGGCCCATATATAATTATATCGAGAAATGAAGATATTTGCTTAGATTCATTATTCTACTTGGTAGAAGGATTTCAACGTGCAGCTTCGTTAAATCACATTTGGCCCGATTGCTAGTTACGTATCCAGGAAGCAGAATCGAAAGTCATAGGCACTAGTTGTAAAAACTTGTTTCACAACCAGTTCAAAATCAATGAGGTTGAACTTAACAACCTTCGGTGGGTTAATTTTGTGTCCGTCTCTTGTTGGTTTCTTGATTATCTCTTGATTAAACACGATTTTCTATTTGGCAAAGTTTATAAATGAAGCATCTACATTAAGAGCTAGTAGTATGAACAACATTGAGGCATCAACAATACAGGGTATAGTTTTATAATGTTTATCGCACTATGCGGAGTAACTCTTCCAGTAGCTAAATATAATACAGTATAAAATTTGTGGGTATTTTGATAGTTCAAAAGTGAATACGATGAAAGCACTTTTTATGATAATACATGTACTTTATATTATTGTTCAGTTGTATTTATATTTGTGACAAGAAACTGTATAGTTTACGTCTTGAATAAAATATTGTCATCGTCATCATTGTCTATTTCAAGCAATGCCGATAAAATACTATACATGCTTACAATGTATGTGTAGTTATCTAGGATGTAAGGTCTTTTTCATCCACTCTCATTCGAATATGTACTAATCCTTTTAACCATCTCAAATATATTGTAATTTGTAGGTGATTTACTTCATATTTTTATTGTTTATTTATGTTCATGCATGTAATTGTAAACGTGTTTGAACTATGGGCCTATGTGCCTAAGTTCTAATAAAATTATGTTATGTTATGTTATGTTATGTTATCCATCATCCACTCACTCATTATCCAACAAAATGAAAATGGCGCAAACATTTGTCTTAATTTCACTATACCTGAAGAATCATAACCTGAGTCTGAAACATATTGTTCACCTGGCAGCATGTTTCACCTATGGAACCGCGCCGGTGCAGTAATAAGTATACAGGACTTGACAACCCGGTTTCGATTCCCTAAGGCTCGATTTATTTCTAGGTGGAATTGCCTTGGTAATCACACAATTCCTTGCTTTGCACTGGTATATTGCGTGAGAAACATACGAGATTATACTGAAAATGAGGAATTAGTTGAATATCAGACAGTTCTATCTGCTTCGGTGTTTTTGAAACAATGTGCTCGGAATACACGAAGTAAAACAGGAAAAGATATACAAACCATAAAATTAAAAAACGTCAATCGGAATCGCATTGGATTTTGTAATTATTTATGAAATCCGAACAGCACAAGTATACCAGCATCAAGCATTGGTGACGCTATTATTATGTTACAGTGGAATACCCCGAGTTAATGGCGTTTGAATGCTGCAATTTACTGGAAAACAGATTATCGCATAAAACACACCGATCGTATCACTTTCATGACAGGTCATTTGCAATATTCATTTTACCTGTCTACACACATGCACCGATAACGATTCCACCCGTTTCCTCATAGGGAATTAAAAGAGAGGGCATATGTGAATGTAATAGAAGACAAAACTTTAAGAGAGTGTAAAAAGCTACTTCTTTTAAACGATGTTCATGTTTAATCATGGTTCGTATAAGAAAACTTGTCATAAAGAGAAAAAACAGCTTTCAAAACAGAAGTTCTTAAGAAGTATTGTGGTGCGATGATTCCTACCAAATGTCATAGAGAAAGTTTCTTGGTATGCTTTTCTTGACGTCTGTGGTTGCTTCGAAGTTCAACAAGTCAAAATTACCATACGGGTATTTTTGTATTAACCCTTTACTAAACGCCAAATTTTCGAATGTCCAAAATTGAAAGAGTTTGCAGACAACATTTCAAAATGTGACGAAATTGAATAACAATTTTCTGATAGGGCAGAAAACATTATGGGAAAGGGAGAAATTGCTCGTTAAGAGCAATTTCTCCTTTTCACACAATGTTTTCCAGAGTCCTTTGGAAAACATGGCCAAATGTCGTTATTATTTGGTAGTATATTTAACGGTTATTGTGCATTACACGGAGAAAAGTATTCAAGGGTAAATGTATGGTAGGCTAGACAAAGCAAAAAAGGTATAACATGATAATTCTATTCAATATTCAAAAGACAGTTAAAGTGACAGAATATAAATGCCTTTGTTTAATATCATTCATCATTCTTGATATAAAATTACAATTAACGAATCATTTCACATTAATTTAAAGCATCTGTTGTCGAGACATTCTTGTCTTTTCTGCGTTGTATTGCAAAGGCATCACGCGTAACACCTAGCGATGTCTTATCTCGTTGGTAAGACATATTTCATAAGTTCTAACGCCGTTTTCGAGCACGTTTAGAAACATTATTGTGATTTAAACATTATTGTGAGCTATACATGGCTTTTTGTGACATGTAATGTATTGTGCAATACAGTATTTTACATTGTGAATGAAAGGAACTTCCTATTGGGAAGGTGTCTGTTAAGTACCGCTTTGTGAAGGTCAAAGTTCATCTCTTCCTTGGAAAATAGATATTGGCAATCTATTACTCCATGATATCATATTTCAATTGGCGTTTAACATTGAACGGTGGATCAATACATGTATTCGTCATTTTAAAGGTTCTTGTTCACAGACATGATACACTTTGAAAGCCGAAATAAAACATCGTGGGAATAATAAAAATTGTGTAGTATATAATAATATTTAATGAAAAATAGCTACAAGACGCAAAATTTATTAAAAATGTGTCAATTTATCTAAGAATGTACAGACGCTATCCAGATGATTTCAAAACTGTTTCAACGCTTGTGAGCTGAATACATAGTTAGTTATTGTATACAAGCTCTAGATACTTGTTACGAACTAAACTTACTTCCCTTTTTTTATTCATATGTGCGTCTCATATTCAATAAATTAGCTGCTATACAATTTTAAAGAAATGCAATCTTAAATGTCCATGTTTCCTCACACCTATGAACAAGCAACTTTACACTTAATTCTTCACACCAAACTCCTTCTCGTAGGTCAAAGGCGGAAATCGCTTAAGTGGAGTTTTATTAGTATTCTACTAAACGCATCTGCATTATTTGACATCATCATCGTGAAACAGATGTGACAAAAGTAAAAAAAAAATGCTCCTGTGGAGCAGTTTCCCCTTTGTCACAACAGTTTAAAAAAGAAATTGAAAAAAAGACATAAATGAAATGTTGTTTATTTAACATCCAAACTGTTGTTTATAGCAGATTTGATATGGAAACGAAATCCCGTACAAGTAAAACGAAAACTCCTCCCTCTTTTTCTTCAAATCCCGACACCATCCTCAAGAACAGCTACCCCGCAAAATTCCAACAATCTTTCCGATAAAAACGTAAGTGTACGTGCGTCTGTCACAATGAAAAATGTTTCCCTGAAGTTGGACCGAAGTTAATCAGATTGTCGTAAATTAGGCGAATAAGCTCCATATCAGGGAAAACATTGGTGTATTCCTTACGCCTTGGTGAATAATCTGTGATACTTGGACAGCTTTCATACGGCCCTACAAGGCAGTCAAAGAAGGTGACATTTTTACGCTTGAAAGGCTGTCATCGGAATTAGATGCTCAACATCTTTTCTTGCAAACATGATCCTCCACTTTCTGCAGACTAAACGCATTAGTTTCTATACTAATGCTGTAATTGTATTTTAGATATTTAGCAATAGACGTTGATATAAAGTCATTATATCATGGCAGTTTTCCGTTATTCTTGATGCAAGGAAACCAAGGGAAACCACGTCTGCTTCACAAGAAATCTGTATGAGGGAAAACATTGATGTATTCCTTACGCCTTGGCGAATAATCTGTGATACTCGGACAGTTTTCATACGGCCGTACAAAGGCAGTCAAAAAGGGGACCTTTTTTCGCCCGAAATTCGATCCTAGGAATGTGCTTCCTGTAATTAGGAACACCGATTGGAGACGAAAGTTTCCATCAACTGGACTTGTGATGGACTTGTTATGCGTCTCAGAGACCCTGACTGAAGTGTAAGCGTTGTCCGAAACAGCAAGCGTCTATATATTAATATAGCACAGGCAGATCTAAAGCGATAGTTTTCGCATGTAGTCTAATGTAACTTTCTAGCCGTTCATGACAGGTCTATATGCTTCTCTCTGACATGAAGAAATGATCTGATTGCATATCAATTCGTCAAATTCCTTCGCTTCTTCTGATTAACGAGCGAGCATTTTCATTTTCGTTTTCTGATCTTGATTTATAGAACCTCAAGACGCGTATATATTAAACAAATCTGCTTTTCCATTTTGCGCATAGCAAGATGACTTGTGACAAATAAATCAGGAAGTCGCCTGTTTGAAAATCATCTGTCATTTACTATGAATAAAATAGACAATTAGTTACCGTGATCAGACTTTACGGGGGTTCGGATTCCATTAGACGTAAACATTGGCTTTGTTTTTGAAAGTTCGCTACATTACCAACATGAATTTAGTACTTATTAATGGAGAACTCCATTGCTCTTACCATGTCTTATAAGCCATGCATTGCAATATAACTGAATTACTGTTAATGTCTATCTTAACAAGCACTTATCCATTACGGTCTATGGTCACGGAAAATGACGAAGATTGCCGATTTTCTGGACGGTGTTCCTTGTGATATTTACTCACAACGCTAGCGCAATGATTAATGAGGCACGGCGGTAATGCGGTTTTGATGAATGGGGTTCCCGGGGGAAACGCGTAGTGATCTCTCACAGACCAACCTGAAACGCCTTCAAAATGACCTTAACGGAACCGGAATCGAGTATTCTCATGGATTGGTCCCTCTTTTTCGTAATCAGACTACCTTTGACGATCGGTGAAACCAGGGAACTAAGTACAAGGAAGAAACCGGTGTACGGTAACGTTTACAAACCAATACATCGAGTTTATTTATATGTAGTAGATGGACCATATTTCTCGAAAAATTCAAACTTTATCACAGTTGCAAATTAATTGATATATTCTCTCGTTTTTTTGTTGAGATTGAAGTTGTATGCCTTTTTGATAGTATATCAGCAATAGACCGACCGTCACTGCATCTCTTCATTTCATATCCAGTGCTTCATTATATTATTTTCCAAATAACTTAATACTTGCTTAGACAAGCCTATTTACTATCAAACAAAATGCGATCAAGTTTATGAAATAAAACAAAGTGAAATGAAACACATTAACTGCTCAAATCAGTACGCAAATGTTGTAGAATAAATGGTGCAGAATCAAACCACATTAAACAAGAATTGAATCAAGTAATTGAAATTAAACAAAGTGAGATGAAAATCATTATCTTATCAGAAAGATCATTAAGCAAATATTCTAGAATAAACTTTGCAAAATCATACTACATTAACCCATTACCAAACACCATATTTTCGACAGTCCCAAATTGAAAGAGCTGGCAGACAACATTTCAAAATCCAATGAAATTGGAAAATAATCTTCTGATATGGTAGAAAACAATCTGGGAAAAGGAGAAAATGCTCGTTACGAGCAAATTCTTTCTTTCCAACAATGTTTTCCATAGTTGTCTGCAACAAACTTATAAAGTTTCGTTATTATTTGGCAATGGACAGATATATAATATATATAAATACAGTAAAACCTGTGTTAAGAGGCCAGGTTATGGAACTGAGAAAAGTGGCTGTTTAAGAGAGGTTGGCTGCTTAACACAAACTTGTGTACACAATAAATCCAAGAGTAGGACTTTTTGTAGTGGCTGTTTGAGGCAGGTTGTCTGCTTCAAAGGATGGCTGCTTATCACAGGTAGGACTGTATAGCCAGTTTTCAATAGCACGACAACGCATGGTCGTATTACATACATTTTAATAGTAGTTCAGCAACCGAACGGTCGTCACTACATCTCTTCATTTCATATTAAAGTCACTCCTTTCTTCCTTACAAACACGCTTTATTTACTTTTTAACAAAATGAGATCGAGTGTATGACATAAAACAAATGGAAACGAAACACATTATCAAATCAAATCATATCAGTAAGCAAATGCATTAGAATAAACGATGCAGAATCATACTCCATTGATATATATAAATTTAGCCAGTCTTCAATAGCACAACACATGGTCGTATTACAGACGGTTTCCCCTCTCTATTGATACATGATGGATGGGACCCCGTGGCATGGCGTATTTATCTTCTCGAAACCCCCCAATTATAGAAATGTAGATTCCGATATCGCACACTTACAGATAAACATCTACTCGAAAACCGACCAATTATGGCCGAATACATACGCACAAAATGAACTTGTTTTTTGTTAATTCATTGAGTTATATGTGTGTATTTGTATCAATTAATTGATTGGTTTATTCGTCTTTTTTCACTTATTCGTTTATTTTATATAGTGTTACATATCTGATTGTTCGTTGATTATTCTTTTGTACCTTAAGTCTAGTATACCCCGGTCAGCAGTTACGATCTATCCATCTCTGAATGTTTAGTCAAACCTCGTATACTTAAGTCTAAGATTTCTGAAATATTTGTGTACTTTTATATCAATAAGTTGATTAATTATCTGTACGTCGATTTCTTCTTCTTTTTTTGTAATGCGTCATTTTATTATTTTCTTTGTTCGTAGAAATTTCTATTATGTCTTTAAGTACAAATACCGGTAGGTATTATGTGTCGCGATCAGCACTTCTATGGATGTTCTTATTAAAACCGGTGATAATTTGAAACACATACACATTAAATAAGTTACAACACAACGATAATTTCAATAATGTTTTTCTTCACCAACGTAACCTGACCTCCCCAGGGATAAGAAATATGCCTCTTGTGAGAACGCTCAATGGCTGCATGAAACATAAAGAAAACACAAGGAAAACCCAAGCATGCGATCCAACGATCAGTTAAGTAAGCACCGGTTTGAATGCAAAATGGAGTCGTTCTTAGAGGCATTAACATTCACCATTGATTCCCTTGTATAATGAGTTTTTTTTCTTGCCAACCATTCACCAGACGCTTATTCAGCCACTCTGACTAAACACGAATTTGCCATATGCGATTTATTTCTCCTTTAGTCACTCCAATAGTTACTTTATACGGGCGAAAGACCGTGCCGAAGTCACGGTCTGAAGACCGCCTATATGTTACACGTACGTACGAAACGAAAGAAGGTACCTACAAAACCAAGGATTTCCGAATTACTCAGAACCCTATAGGACTTTTTTCGGCCATTTTGGTTGCAACCGGTTTTTTTGGCCCCATATGGCGCCATCTTGTCCGAAAAATTATTTTTATTCAGCTCTTTTACTAGCAATGATGTGGAAAAATCAAAGTTAACAAGCAAAAAATAGAAGGATTTTCCTCCGAATATTTTTTACAACATCTTAAACAATAAACAGTTTTGTAAAATTTAGACCGCATTTCAACATTTTCTGTTTATTTGGTGAAGGTGGCGTCTCTCATCCTAAAACCCGTCAATTCTTCACATGTTGACATGGTGATTACACCAAGAACCGTAACGTGCACCTTCCATTTTTGTGTATCACGTGACAAGACATTTTCTATACAAATCATCATCGTTCCGATCACCGCTTCAAATCTTAAATCGAATGAAATAATCGCCTTGTTGAACGAACATCGAAAACGATGATGTCAGGTAAGATAACTTTTTGTACACTTTCATTTTCGTATAAAGAACGCATATTTTAACAGTATATTTTGTCTAAAGCGAGATAGATAAATCGAAGAGAGTCTGGACCGTCATTCTATGTTTACAAACAAGATGGACACTACGAGCACTGTCTTACTCCGAATATTGATTTTATGTCACCGCATCTATCTATGTGTCGAGGTAGTATTTAGTACACTTTCCAGTGTTAAAAGCTACGGGCAATATGGACATACATTTTAGAGACGAAAAAAGGTTTGTTTACATTGATATCATTTCAAGGCTGAGTAATCTTGATCCGTATTGGATTCTTCTTTTTGGATTGACGATGTGCCTGTTTTTTTTTATTCACACGTTCTTTGCTCTTTGATTCTTGAATCTACCTATCCTGATGACTTCCAAAACGTATGTCTTTTCACCGATTATTAATGGAGACATAGTCGGGGAACATAGTAATGACTTTTAAGTTAATTTCATTTGTCTGCTTTCCAGAATCAGCCATAGTTCAGACTGTGTGAAGGTCAAATGTGAACCGGCAACCAAAGAAATGAATGTTGTGGTACTGCATAAAGAAAGATTCTTTGTTTTATAAGCACATGTAAGTACAACTTATCTTTTTCATAAGTAATTATGATATGAATAATACCTTGCAAATACAGATAAGACAAATAAGGAAATTTTGGTTTGAAGATCTTTTTACTTTAGAAAGAAGGTTTTACCTGAACTACAGGTGTTTTATACTGTTTTCAACACTATGTCAAACATAAATTTTATGGGTTATAGTTTGTGTACATGTCAATACATCCTCTTAGCATGGTTTTTCTAGAGAAAAACTACACTGCAATATTTTCCAATTAGATTACTTTATCTTCCTTCCATTCTTAATTTGATGAGAAATCTTAATAAACAATGATGTAAAAGGATGCATAATGACAATTGAATTTCAAACAAGTGGCTGGAATAGATTTGTTTTTCCATTAATGCACATGGCTCAGTCTTGAGCTTAATAGTACATGTCTGTATAACCTACCAGTATACGGCTAGGAAATGTTTCTTGCCAAGAAACACTACACAGCAATTTAGGTGAATGCCATTGAGGATCAAACCCAGGTCCACGCCGCTAACCATTATGCCACTGTGTGGCCAAACCATGTATATTTAGACCTTGCTATGACATGAACCAAATCTACTTACCTTTTCAAGTGAGATTCATATAATGATTACCACTAAATGAACAAAGACATCATAAGTAATTCTATAACAAGATTTTGGCAAATGTGTTGCCAATTAAAAGATTCAAAACAAAGTTTGGTAATACAAAAAAGACTCTACAGTACTTTTGAAATGATATCTTTTCAACATTCATGTTTTATGTACATCAAAACACTTCTGTTATGTACAAGGTACAGTGACAAAGAAAGAACCATTTTAACATGGATTTTGTTTTAAACTTATGTTTCTTCCATTATCTCTTTCAAACAGAAATATCTGTGCCTGACAGAGGAGGAACTGTACATGATGTGCTGACATGAAAGATTACCTTGACAAAAAGAAAACAGATGAAGACCTGTATGAAAACTGTCTCTGCATTTTTTTCTGTAAACGTTTAAATCTAAAACATGTGTGGAATCTATGTTTTGTAGCACAACACAAACAAGACTGACAGAAATGCACATGTATTTCCAATACTGATAGATAGTTGTAGCAAAACTGTCTCAGTTTGTGAGATGAAAGAAACTTTTCCCATAATGTTTAAGAAACTACTGTTAAAAGTCAAATCATTGGACAGTAAGAGTTTTCATTCACTATTTTGTACAATATAAGGCAGCAGATAGCATTTAAAACTGAGATACATATTGCTGGTTCAATTTATTACATATTCTACCACTGATTTGAGGGACCTTTTTACTGCAAAAGGTGCAATAGGGTGAATTATTGTTTAATGAAATACAATAATATCTGCTTAGTTTCAATAGTAGACCAGTTAACCCATTGCCAAACAAAACTGAAATTTAACAACTTTGTTGAAGACGACTCAGGAAAACATTGTGGGATTTTTTCCTTTTCCCACAATGTTTTCTGCCCTATCAAAAGATTATTTTTCAATTTCATCACATTTTGAAATGTCGTCTGCAAACGCTTTCAATTTGGGACAGTAAAAAATTCGGTGTTTGGTAAATTGTTAACTCATGTAAACACATTTGTATGCAAGTGGGGCATAACAAATTTGAGATAAGCCACCATTATAACCAGTTTAACATTATTTCTACAGCAAGTACTCCCTTTTGTCACAATGATTTCATTCTCTGCAAAAATGCTCTCTTTTTCCTAATTACAAACACTTTAGGTTTCAAATAATTTCTATTTCAAACAATGATGGCTCTACATTTTGAAATCATTTGGACATTTCTAGAAATAAAGCATAAACAATAATAATTTCTGAATACTATTGGGTAAAATATATTGTTATTAACAGATTCATTATTTGAAAGATTTCCTTGCATCACATTAGCTTCTTATTCTCTGTTAAAGATATGGTAAATTATTTCAACCTTATGAAACGCTTTGCATGGTGCTGGAGTCTTTTAGAAAACACTGACAAAATCATGAAATGAGTCAAATGACTAAATGAGCAGTTATCCTTTTTCTCATCATAGTTTAAATCAAATGT
This sequence comes from Cerastoderma edule, assembly GCA_947846245.1. Lineage (NCBI taxonomy): Eukaryota > Metazoa > Mollusca > Bivalvia > Cardiida > Cardiidae > Cerastoderma > Cerastoderma edule. The sequence goes on from OX401412.1 coordinate 29,815,275, forward strand.
CATAGTTAAATTATGCAATTTTCTTGTAATCTGCTATTACTTTCATTGATAACAGTCACAAATAAAGCTTGAATGAACCTTTAAGGATAAATGATGAAATTTTGCCTGTTTACTTTCAATAGAAGATGTAATAGTTATAGGAATTTACAAAAATTCTGTGCTTTGTTCTCAATTTGGACTCCTTTTTGTAAATTGTGAAATATTCCACAAGTATGGATATTACATCCTGAAGATGATGAAACAAAACATTTGGAAAGAATACTTTAATCAATAGTTTGTTAAAAGAAGTAACAGGTTATTGACTCAACATTGCAGCATTTAAGGTTATGTTTAAATGTGGAAAATATGCAAACTTATATAACTTTCCTTATTCAAACAACATAATGTAAATCATGCATTGCATTTTGGAGAAGGTTAAACCAAATAAAGGCTAACACTATGGCTGATCATTTGAACAAGTTTTTGTATAGATCTGTACATATTCCATTGAGAAAAGTGTTTGTTATTACTACTAATTAACCTCAATAAATTTTGTCAATTGTTTAACAATAGAATTATCTTTTGTTTGTTTCAACTAATTACAGAAAGACTTTTGGTGCTTTAGATAATTTCAAAGACTTTTGACAATGATGGATTTCCTTCCTAACACAAATTTTCCCCTCTATTTCATCATTAAATCATATGCTGTGAAAGGTTTTTAAGAGTGATTCAGAGAAAGCATATACTTACAACATACAATTTGGTGAAGAGTAAATTCTACATATCAAGGTTTCAGTGCAATACAAAACTGTAAGTGCTTCACATATTGGAAGTACTAACTGAAGTCTTGCATTGAATCCTCATTTTGCATGGAGAGATTTTGGAATTCAAATTATTTAGTTTGGTGGTTTTGATAATGCACAAACAGTGTCTTCTGTTTTTTATTGCATTACTGATATGGGTAGGATAGCTAAAACATGAGAGTATCTAGCGAGAACCACCAACCACACATACATGAGTCTTAGATACTATGTTTGATTATGGTTTAACAACATTTTCAACAGAATGTTTCAGTTGTGTCAGTAGACATGTCCCTGTTTGTTCCAATTATTTCCTCGTCAGTTCCTGCGAATAAACCTTCTAAACCACCGATCACTTACCCCATACAAACATCGTTGCTCTGTGGTTTAGTCAAAATAATTCAACATGAAGAAGCGTTCCACCCCCACCCCCACCCCCGAAGTTAGTTTTGGGTAGGACCTGGATCACAGCTAAAATGTGGTTATGGAGTATCCATTGATAGCATCCAACCATACATACATGTTTAAGTCTTAGATGCTATTGTTGGATTATGGTTGAACACCATTTTCAACAGAGTGTTTCAGTTGTATCAATGGACATTAATCTCTGCTCCTGTTATTTCCCCACCAGAACCTTCCAATATTCCTCCCTAGACATAGTCCGAATGATCCAGACGTAGATATTTCATTCTTCGCCACAGTTAAAGCTTGGATCATCTGAGTTACCCTAGACACTGACCATTTAACCCATACGAATATCATTGCGCTTTGGTTAGACATTTAAAAAGTCGTGGTGCAATGACTTTCGAAAGAATATCATACAAGCCGAAGTATCAAACGCATAATTATTCAAGCTCAATACCAACTATACTTTTGTCTAATGACAATGTGTACTATTCGTAATGGTTAGCAACTCATATATATCCACAGTGGTAGAATAAAGTAGTTGGTGTCGTAGGTTATATATTAAACACATCTGATTTTTATCTTGACAATGGCTATTTCTTTCAAATTGGAGTGCCTTCAGACAGGACACTACTTCCTGGCCTAGTACTACTGATACAATACAAAGGGAACATTATGTTATACAAATCCAGAATTAGCACCGTTCATTAACTGAAGGAAAAAATCTCTTTCGCCCGGTTTAGGCTTTGCCTATTTTCATATTATTATTATACGTACTTGATAAAAACGGCAAATGTTAGAACAACAACAACAACAACAATCAGAAATGGATAAAAAGGGAGACAAATAAGAACGCAGAAGATACTAGAATCCCCGACTCTGTCCTAGAGCTGACTTTTGCATAAAATCAGAATTCTTATCTAGTGTGTTTACAATAAAGTGTACACTTTTCATTCATATTGTGGTGCCTAGCTTATTATGAGCGAACGAAGACCCTTTATATAGTGACTGTAAATAAGGACTTTTCAAGACTTTTTATTGATGTCCATCCTGTAAAGTCAGGTGGCCGTATCTTTGTTTGAAGCGAAGGAGAAACGTTTTTTGTTTTCCAGCCATTATTCCACCATGGTCATCATCACTGTAACATCACAAGGCCCAAATAATCCCATTAGAATGTTATTTTCGTATTCCAACAACGATACCACGGGTTCACCATTGCTGTGAAATGAAAAGGCCAAGACTCCTCCATAATAACGTAAGATGAATACGCCATTTTAGATTCCTATTTTGTCATAAAGCGGCCTATACGTTCGCGCACATCTATAAGCAATAAATAATGCATTGTGGCATATGGTGTGCAATACAACATCGTCCTATTAATGATTTGTCTGCATTCTTTCCCCAATATACATCAGAGTACTCTCTCGAAAGTTACTTGGTTAACCATTATAGTGCTGGAACGGACTTCATGATTATGCAAACAGGTAAGATCCAGGCCAGCCGCCAAGAAAATTGGCGGCTGGCCTGTGTTCTAACATGTTTGCTAATCTGAGTGTCTTTCCTTATCAGAATTAAGCAGATATTGAAGGTTTTGGAAAGTAGACGACACAAAAATCTTCGGGTTATTATTGCGGTAGAACCATGCGAAATAAGTATGACAGTAAATGGAGGATATGGCAAACAAATATGGAAGTGACTAAATAATGTAATACCTTTTCATAATGATATAGTTATCATTCTTTGTAACAATAATTTTTAGATCACAAATTTAACAAAATAGTGTTGTTAACTCACACACGCTTTATCTTATTGGTGCGTCTATATTGGACGTTTTCCCAGTACAAAGTAATGATATAACCAATTCCAATACATCGGAATTTGAGCTCGGTCTAAAATTCAACGCACCTACAGGGCGACAAAAACATCAACTTGGCAAACATACATGTTCTTTATCCATTTAGGAAGAATGGAATCTGATAAAAGTAAAAACTTCTCTTTTAGATCAATCATCAATTTGTTACAGTGGATTCTTAAGCGACATGGTCCGACTTGAGGTATTAAACAGTAATGATTAGAGGCAAACGCGTCAAGATAGTTCAGATATCATTGACACAAAATGTGAAATTACAGTTTATCCAATTTCCACAATGATCTCTACATAAGAACACAAACCTCGTTAAAAAAGAGATAATGCATATTAAATAAGTGCCACCTGAGTTCGCTTTCGATTCGAAACACATGGGGGAATAGGAAAAGCAATTGAGATATAAGGAGGAAAATGACCACTTTCGTCTATTGTCATGGAAACTCTTGAAATCTCTCGGTAAGGAAGACAATTATTGCTTGACTCTTGACGTCTTGGGGATACTTTGATTTGACAAAACGATGTATTTTCATGATTATCTATTTCTCCCTGTTTCTTGTCAGAATACCATTCAAAGAACGATCGAGTTCTTTTTAGATCACTTCATCACATGAATGCAAAACGGAGAACTGTAACAATAGATGGAGTTGCTTATGAACACCGTTTATTAGCGATGGTGCCTGCACTCACTCCGAGTGATTTCGATAGAGCATGTTCGAGTTAAATATTCATTTTGCCCTTATTTTTTTTTTTAAAGAACATCCACGGGTATCCGTAATCAAGGCTTTTTTGTGCGTGTACACTATTGAGGTAAATGTTTTGTCAACAGTTTTTTTAAATAACAGCTTTCCTTGGATTCAGCAGTTCTACGCTAGGGTTCTGAAGTGTCTTGCAAAAGGACACTCCCATGAAATAAGCGTTACTGGTGGGAATCGAACCCGGGAGCCCCGGGGTTAAAACGACGTGCACGGTTTATACGGATATTCATAATACAACGTCTCAGTCAGTCGGACGGACGGACGGATTGAGTATAGCTTTATTCAACTTGAACAAGATCTAAAATAATAAAGGCTGTTGGGCTAAAGACAATTAATCAATATGCTACGGGCATGGCTAATAAATTAATAAAGTGGTAGAATGATAAATAAAGAACGAAGTGATACAATATAAAGAGTGTCTGTTGCTATTGTGAACTCGATTTCAATCGTTCGTATCAAGTAAAGGATAAAAACCGTTGCGTAATCGGAATCCTTCTGCCTGTCAGTGGAGATTTTCAGATTGGCAGAACGCATCAACTGGGCGAAAATTGTCAGGTAGAAACAGTTGGTATTTCGACCTACATTCAGTACAATTGATTTCCATTTTGTCTCCAAATCATGCTGCATTCAGTCACTCATTTGTTCTCTTATTTGTACGTGTAGAATCGTATACAATCGTTTTACACCCTATTCATGTTAAATCATTGGAGTGTATGCTTCTGAAATCTAAACAAACAACTATCACATAATGATAATTCGCTCTGAATGAGCATTCCATCCTATTGTCAGAATGGTTTCTGGATAATGCCAAAACAAAATTAAATGTTCGCTCTATAATTGATACTTTTGTTGTCTGCACTTGCACTCTAATTGGACTAGTCAAAAATCCCCACCCCGGGTATAGGTTAATCGATCGTTCTGTAACCATTGCTACTCTCAATCACCCATTCACCCATAAAACAATCATTAATTTGATTAACTCGCTCGTATTTTGTCCTTTCATTGTTAGTTCATTAAATCGTTATATATATTTATATCGCTTGCTGTTGTCCTTCCATTATCTTTCATTCAATCGCCCTATGTATTGATTGATTAATTCATTCATACGCTCCCTTTTGAATTCGAGTGTATTTCAACATTTTTTTCAAACGTATCGCTCGTGTCAGTTCACTCATACACACCACACGTTGTCTTGTTAGTAATAATTCGAAATTTCTGAAATAGTTAAATATATGTCGTATATAAGATAGAGATACTTTTTCCGAGGACAGCAAATTTCACTTTCAGCTCCAGTATTGTTCAATTCATTTGTATGTTTGTTTATGCGGATTTCACGTCGCGTCAACATTTGTAATCTAAGTTATGTCGTACCCATCATAATGAAGGAAGACCTAAAACTGAGCATAATGACTGGTTAAGCCGGGTAAAACAATCGACATTCCGTTAGCCTGTCATGAAAAACTAAATGCTGTCACCGGGATTTGAACTCACGAAGAAGGATCATGCCATTGCAAGTTCTGTGCTTCAAACACTAGTAATCGGAGAATCTTGTCTAATAATTTCAGCGTCTAAATATTTAAAAGTGAGAACAGCAACAATATACTAACGTGGCTAGAGGAGATTGCTTTATAACACGTACTTACAATGCTCTCAAAGAATTAGAGCACATGAGTAGCATAATTCTCTTTCATGAGAATTTGCGAGTTGTTTATGTAGTCAAGTGCATTTAGCTAAGTAGGCTTACTAACCAACAAACATATTCCTGCATAAAGGTAGCCCAAACTTCATTCCACATAACGCCATAAACCATCCTACTGCAAACGGAAATGAAGTTTTCTATATTGTAAAAATAAAAAGGAAATCGTCACAACCATTTCATCGGTTTGTCTAGGTGGCTTCTGCGTTGAAAGCAGTCACTCGTCAGAGCGAGATGCTTTCTGCGATACGGTCTTATGTTAAGGTTACATATGTTAGACATTGAAATTCGATCCTTTACCACTCAAAAAGCGATGAATCAGTGGGTGTAGCCAAACTTTTCCTTCGTAGGCGGGACATCAACCCCTTTCCCTTCATACGGGAATTTGAGACCGTTCCAAATGAAAAGAAACAGCAGTTGACGAGTATAAAGTGTTCACAATAAAAATGTACATATTAAATAGGATAGTTTCTAGCATCGTGCAAAAGGAGGAATACTTCATGACGAGTGAATCGTTATTTTTTTTTCACAGCGGTTTCTACAGACTTCTACAGCAGATGAAATAAAACTATATGCTATGTGGAAAAGGGTTAAGGTGATATGCTCGGTCGGCCCAAGGACTAAAGTTCCAAAGTTAATTAGTTTAAACAGTCTGTACTACCAGATCATTGTTTCCAATTACCAATGTTGTGCAGATTTCCGTAACCATTTTGTTCTTTACGCACTTGATTAATTATTGCAGATTAAAACTGATTACCAAATTGGTAATATTTGTGTATGGAAAATGAATCTTTATTCATTGCTTAACCCTTGACTCAATAACTCTACATTTACTTTGCTGCATTGCTGCATTGCTGCAAGAGACTTCAGGAACAACTTGGAGAAAGGACTTTATAGTATGTACCCAATATCATAATACAAATGCACTTTGTCATGCTATATTGTGTTTTCTGCAAGTGTTTTGAATTTTGACAAAATTCTTTTATTTACGATACAATAACGCTTTGCAGCAAATTCATGCCAATATCCGATGAATATGGTTCCTTACTTAGTGTTCGGTTATAGCTTTTATAACTACGTAACATTTTAAAAATGTCTCAACAATCTTGGTTCCTGTTAACGTTTGACTCTACACAAAACTTATCATATTTACTTCGATGGGTTTTTGCCTCGCGATGACAATATTTTGATTGCATTGAGATGCCCTCAACAAACCCATTGGACCAATACCTTCATAAGTGTTTTAAGAGCTTGGCAGAACTGTCGATAATCCGTCAGCCGGGTACTGTATCTCATATCGACACATAAATTACCTTATAAACTAATTATCCCAAAACAACGTCACATATCCAGAGACGTCATTCCCCAAACCGTAATTAGTGCATCTGGATAATTTGGATCAGTATCACGTGACATGATTGACGTCAGCCTTACCCCCATTAGATTAACCCGTTACCAAACATTTGACAACGATGTTGCAGACGACTCTGGAAAACAGTGTGAGAAAAGGAAAAGATGCTCGTAACAATGTTTTTTACCCTATGCAGAAGAGTATTTACAAAGTTCTTAACAATTTGAAACGTCGTCTGCAAACTCTTTCAATATCTGACAATCGAAAATTTGGCATTTGGTAAAGGGTTAAATGAAACATCGGGTTGACATCTCTGTGCGATAGGCGCTTGACAGTAAACGGTCGGTAACTGACCCAAGGTAACACAAATGGCTTGGTGGTGTAAACAAAGTCCGTGATCGATATGATACATGTTGATTAAATTAATTGGCGGCTGGCCTGTGATGTAACCTGTTTGCTACTCTGAGTATCTTTCCTCAACAATATTAAACAGATATTTAAGCCTTTGGAAAGAAGATGATACAAAAAATATTTTTTTTTTGGAAATTACTTCGCAATCTAAAAGTAAAGACAGTACAGTAATACATCCGAGCGCATCTCTCTTATCAAAAAATAAAACGACAACTGTGAACGGTTAAAGAAAAGAACATGGCGGTCTTTCGTTTGACGTGGTACATTTACTATCTATAAAACTACCTCCGCCCAACATGGTTTGATAGGCCATCTTATCATTATCGTGTAGAACCAGTGGTTTCACAACATTTTTGACATGTATACGGCCAATGACTTTGTCGAGAAGTCCGAAAATAAGATAATATTTGGATCACATCTGCAAACGTCGTCAGCGAATATGCGTCCAACATATAGCGGTGTCATTACACGGGTACTACTTTTATTCCAATCGGAATCCCTCGGTGATGTTTGCAGGCCACGCTAAGCGGAATTTGCCGAATAGTTCCGATTGCTTTAACTATTATTGTGTTGGAACCGATTTCATGCATATGCAAACAGGTAGAATCCAGGCCAGACGCCAAGTAAATTGGCAGCTTTCTTTGATCTAATATGTTTGCTTCTCTGAGTATCTTTCTTCATCAACGTTAAGCAGATATTAGCAGAGGTTTTTGAAAGGAGACGACACAAAAAATATATTTTCAGAAAATTACCCAGCATTCTATGGGTTAATTCTGCAACTATACAAACGGCATAAAAACTTGCATTCACACTGCACCATAGGTCCACGTAAATGAATAAATGATTAACCAATTAATAAAACAAAAACGCATAATTGAAGTGAATATGAAACACTTACGGGAACGAATAATTAAATCGACGCACTTCCCCCTTCTAAAGCCAGCATACAACCGCTGGAATCCGCTCGTATCAAAAATCCAATTACACTGTGGGTTTAACCTATATACAGTTGTAGCATGCACGTCAGTCAATCCAGTTCCGCGCTCTTTACCCCCTAGAATGCTGGGTAATTTTCTAAAAATAGATTTCTGTGTCGTCTGCTTTCCAAAACCTTTAGTAGCTTATTAGTTCTGTTGAAAAAAAGATACTCAGAGTAGCAAACAGGCGGCTGGACTGGATCTTACATGTTTGCATAAGCACGAAGTCGGTTTCAGCACTATAAGGATTAGACCTCAAACAAAAGCTAAATTCCCCGTGTCACGTTTCCGCGACTCTCCTGCCGTCCTTCACCAACTAGTTACCCATCGGGAACTGATGATGCTTACAGGAATAGAGAAGTGTAATGGGGAATGTAAGAGGAATTGGGTAGAGTTAAAAACAGTTGTTGTATTGCAGTATGATATATAATGAAAATTGGTAACTGAACCCAAGTATTATTCCGAATGTCTCGATATATCTAAGTATATAAGGACGTAATGCGATGGATTTCAAAACCGTTGCAATGCTTTTTGATCTGCATACGTATCTATTCACTGTATTCATGCTTTTAAAACTTATATACGAACTTATTTTACTTCCTGTGGCTATTTTCTAGTACGTCTAATACAGCAGTATATCTGCTATACAGATTTAAACAAATAAAATGCATGGTCCAAGATTCCTCACACCAATAAACAAGCACCTTTAAAATAGTGCTTTTCTAGAAACCTGCAAGGTAGCAATCCGTCATCCTGCAAACCCGTTAGATTTCTTTTTGTTTCAGGTAGGAAAGAATAATTCATTAAAATTCACGGAAAACAATAGTTAAAAATTTACTTAATCAAATAAAACAACACAAATCCGAAAGAAGAAACGGAAAACGAGTGGTGAATAATATTAAGGTCTAAGTATAGTGTTGCTGGTTTAAATCCAGACAACAAAGCAATGTCAACTTATAAAAATTTTGAAAAAAAAAAGTGAACAAATGAAACAAACAAACATTATACAAATGCGTACACATATAACTGTCCGTTACCTGTTTGCATCGAATTATCTTGCAGCCATAGAAATCCATACCACCCTCCGTAACATTGTGTCGCCAGAATAATAAAAAGGCCTACCGTATACGCTTGCAATAGAGCCAAATACTCCATCAGAAATTCTTAGAATTTCACCAGGTGAAAGCAATAGTAAATCAGAACTGTGTGTGACAAAATGCACAAGAGAATTGCGATCTTATTTTGTTGTTGTTAATGTTGGGAGAAAGGCAAGTCAAATCATTGTGACCAAAGGTGGAACTTTACCTCTTTGCCATTAAATCTTTTCTGCCGATTTTTTTCTCTAGTACTTAGCTATTGGCGTATTAACCCATTACCAAACAATGACAGCATTTAACCACTTTGTTGAAGACGGCTCTGGAAGACATTGTGGGAAAAGTAGAAATTGCTCGTCACTAGCAATTTCTCCTTTTCCAACACTGTTTTCTTACCTATCAGATGATTATTTTCCAATTTCATAACATTTGAAAGTGTCGTTTGCAAAACTCTTTGAATTTGGGATAGCCCAAAATTTGGTGTTTGGTAAAGGGTTAATTTAACAAATAAATTTCATGGGGGAATACGTAAAATCGAACAGTTGTCGGAGAATCAATTTCCGACCATTATCGTCCCTTAACCCCTCAGTCCATAAAACAACATTTTGAAGAATCTCCAGCAGACGTCTTCAAAAACCAATGTGACAAAAGGATAAATTGCTCGATTAGAGCAATTCATCCTTTTGTCACAATGGTTTCTACCTCATTTCATAGATGAATTGGTTTATTTTTTATTTTTTGTTTTTTTGTATTTTCGTCTGATGTTGCTTTCAATTTGGACCACTCTCAAACTTTCTAAAAGGGGTGAAATGGGTTGATCGTTCCAGGTGGAATCTGGGTTATTGATAAGCCCGCAGATTAATTACAAACGAAAACGGATAGCAATAATAGAGACAAAACACACACAAGCACACCGGAGAGAATCGATCGGTCGTGGAATGTACATGTTTTTTCGATTGTATCTGGTACCATCGCACTGTGCTTTGAAACTGCTTTATATTAATTGGTTTGATTATCGTGATCCAAATAATTATTATTGACAACATCATAATTATTATCATTGTCATCATCAACAACAAGAGCATCCTCATTATTAGCATCATCACCATCAACATTATCATCAACATCATTAACAGTTTTATCATCATTATCATCATCATTGTCTTTACCTTCATCATCATTATTATTAGCATCATCAACATCCGCATAGTCATCATCATCATCAACAACAACGTGATGATGGTTATCATCATATTTCAAATTTTCATCATCAGTATGAGCATCATTATTGCAAACATTATTATCATCATCATTGCTATCATCATCGTCATTATGATCATTGTTATTATTAGCATCATCACTATCCGCATAGTCATCATCATCATTAACAACGTGATGATGGTCATCATCATCATTCAAATTTACATCATCAGTATGAGCATCATCATTGCAAGCATTATTATCATCATCATTGTTATCATCATATTCAACAATATTATCATCTTTACCATTATCAATATCATCGTTATCGTCATCATAACTTTGTTCAATTTTAATCATATTAATCCTACAAGTTACATCTTTAGTAATTTACTTTACCAGTATTGCCACTTTTTTTAATTCCACAACCAGGTATACATAAGATATCAAATTATGGTTGCGATGTACAGTTCGTTGCAACATAGTAAATTCAGTCAGAAAAGAACTTGTACAGGCAACATTACTTTTGTCCAAGGTGAAAACATGAACGTTGTACATTATGAGAACGTTACGTCAAAAGCCAACGGTTTTCGAATTGATGCTAATAGCTACAAAAACAAATGATAAATAAAATCCGAAGGTGTGTTCCCTTTTGCTATATATTTTCTGCACACTCGCAAAATTCGAATGGCATACAAGAATACCTATAAAATGCCGTTATATTGAGCCTTCAAGCTGGAGCGTTTCGATGAAGTAAAGGATAATGAATACGGATTTATTACCAAGAGCGTATTGTCATTTTCAGCCTGGCGCAATTAATTCATGAATACAGCTGCAGTAATTAAAACGTAGCCCTAACACGCGATTTTGACGAGGCAACCCCTTAAATCATTGTGACAAAAGAAGAAAATGCTTTCTGAGACGAACACTTTTCACATTCTGTCGAGTTGGTTTTGAAAACGTCGTTTTATTTTCTATTTTGAATTGAAACCAGTATAGTTCATTGTTTGCCTTTTGCTTGCCTTTCGTTGCTTCCAATTCGTGTTTGTAACATAACATGACATGGTTTTATTTCAACATCAAACACATAGGCTCATAGTTCACATTACAGAATTCGATAATATGTGGCTTTGAGTAAATGGATTCAACGCCTGTTTACTCAAAACCAACAACGAAACTCATTTGAAGCGGTTTTGTTTCACCATTTGGGTAATGCAGAAGATGTTTTGACCATTTGCATCAAATAACATGAACATGCGTAGAGTTTTTTCTAGGTTTGTTTATAGAAAGGGTTTGCTAAAAAATGCAGCCATTCCAATTCCTATTTCATCCTAATAAAGTATTTATTCATTCTATTCAATCACATTCACCTATTATAATCGAGATCAATAAAATTCCGTCACAGATAAGAACAGAACACAACATGCATTCTATTCGACGAGTAAACGTTAAAAATGCATGTTCCAATACGACTATGACAATGAAATTAAGGCCTTAGATCAGACGTTGGTTCAAAACGGGCTGATCTGCGACTAACTATAACGCGAATCCCGGCAGTGCGTTGCAGCACGTTAAGTGTTTTGGCGTACAAAACACCACGCTATTTATTTACTAGCTCTTGCAGGCTCCAATAAAGTGTAACACCATTCCGTCAAAGCCTATCATGTCTGTCGAAACCATATCAATGATGTCAACTCCATACTGCTAAAAAGTAAAGCTGCACTGACTGTATATTAGTAAATAGTTTACCAATCGATCCCTTGGTATTAAATGTCTGCTGATTGTCGCTTTTTTCTAGTTCTCAGTGAAATTATCATAGATACATGCAAGAAGAAGAGATGTTTTAAAAAAGCCTTCTTCCTTCCACATAAAGTAAGGGATTTAGCCCTTAGAATACTAAGTGATTTTTCAAATATACAGATTTCTGTCGCTTGATTTCCCAAACCTTAAATATCTGCCTGATTCTGATGAGGAAAGATACTCAGAATGGCAAACAGGTTTGATCACAGGCCAGCCGCCAATTTACTTGGCGGCTGGCCTGGATCAAACCTGTTTACATTAAAATAAAGTCGGTTCCAGCACTATAAGGGTTAGGAAGCAATTCAATTTAGACCAATGAAAAATCAGATTTAAAGCCGATGTGTTTACATTGCGCATGCGACATCTTTAGAACTCGCGTTTCGACCAAATCTAAACACGTAGGCTTAACATGTTAAAAACGTCAGCTTAAGATTACCAAGACATAACAAATATCGGATTTTGTTCCAATTTCAAAGATGCTATAATAAGCAACCCTTGTCGACTCCGCAATTCGGGAATTATCAAATCCGGGAACCAGATAATTACCGAGTGAAGACCGAGAATTAACGATTGGAACCCGGAATTTGCCGAGCGTTGGCCGCCGGCTTCTCTCCGCAAAAATTCAATATCTGGATTTCTGTCTCACACATTCGATAGATGGCATTAAATGACTATTTAATCCCTTCCCTGTGACGGATAATTTACAGCAGCTGATCACATTTACCATGCTCCATTAATGGAGAATCATTGACTCGCCCAAATTCTAAGAAACAGCAAACGACATAGATAGCATGAAGGAAAAAACAAACGATTTTGATTAACATCAGAAAGAAGCAGCTGTGACGGAAGGATGAATTGTTCACTAAGAGCATTTTAACCTTTTGTCATTGTTGTGTCTACAGAGTTCTGCAAAAATGCAACATTTTGGAGAAATCGCGAAAAATGTTTTAAACCAATCTGCTAACGAATATGTATATACCCCATGTATGATTAAGAAAAAGCATATCAGACAAAGATATCATTGTGACGAAAGACAATATGCTTAGCATGAAGAGTTTTTCATATCGGTTGGTGTTTTCAAACGTTACCAGCTGAAAAGGCGTTTTAGCCTGTCTGAAATAAGGACAGAGTTAATTATAACATCGGTGAAATAATGTTAGAACAACCTCGGGTCAATAATAGCAGACCGAGTCGTATTTATGTCTAGCGACGCGCCAATAGAAAATGGTTATTTCATCTATTCAGTTGGGTGGTTCCTTGGATTTGTGTTTTAAGTTGTTTTCAACAGTTTTTCCGTAGAATCGTGGCCGTCAGAGCACCGATCTATGCCCCGAGGATACTTCTCCATAGGAATTACACGATATACTATCCATAGTAACTGACTGTTTTCTCTTGTACACATTATTGATCGATGGTGACAAATGATTAAATATACCCTATTGCATTGACTTCATTGAACATCGGACATACTGTTAACTGAGCAGGGTGTCAAACGCAAGACCCTTGCACTCTGAGTCCGGCACTGTACCGGCTGAGCTAATAATGTTTGACTTTATCGATTTGGACTTATGGATGGCAATTGCGTTGTAGCTGATAATGGGTAACAGTACATTTAGGTGGTGCTCTACTAAGCGACTAAAGGAAAATGCTTGCTAAGCTGAACCTTTAAAGCATTATCTTTAAATAAAAGTACCGTATTAGAACTTACGCAAATGTCAGTATAAGATGTTTAGGTAAAAAACGCTACCCCAGGTCACACTTTCCCTGCATTCAGAAGGCAATTGACGGCTATGGAATATGGTGACCTTTGGACAATAATTCATGAGAAGAAACACACATTATGTGTGTGACATTCCTTTAATTTTTTTGGAATTGTGTTTTTATTTAATTTTTAACTAAAAACTTATTCATTTAACTTATGTTGTTGATTATAACTAACACCAGACATGACAGCTGTGCATATAGGACACTGTGAAGCTCAAGTGAATATTGATAAATAGTTGTTGTGGTATATTTATGCATTGGTAGAAAATCACCGCTCGACAATACTCTAAAAGCTTCCGTCACAATCGATGTAAAATAATTAAGTTATAACTAAAATTAAAACGAATTCGAAGACAGTTTGTCTTGTCGCGATAATGATGACAAACTCTCAGGAATAAAACGGGCATCTATACAGATAAGAATAGGAATCGTATTGAAATGACTTAAAACTGCAGTGAATCAAACTTTGCGGGAGTCAAAAACATTGAATAAGAGCAAGTATTTGCACAAGTTTTGAAGTTTTTATCAAATCGTTCCCTTTCTGATCAAATATTAAGGCAATTATTCAGACGAGGTTAGGAATTTGCTGGTGCAGTTCGAAGTATTAGGGGATTTGATATCAGGTTTAGATAATTCGTATCCTGGGAAGTCACCAAGTCAATTTCATTTACAACATGTATTTTGCCAGTATACAATCCGGGAACCTAAAGGCATATTCGTATCTGTGTCGCTTTTTACTGAGTTTAACTCTAGCCATTTATTTTCCAAATGGCAACTAGTCCTGGTTGAATGAATAAGGAAAGTTCTTAAACGTAGTTAAAGAAATGTAGGAAATCTTTCGTTTTTTATTATACTATATCCACCAACAAATAATGAATTAAGTCGTCGAGGAAATTTATCGCATCTGTGGTAGAAGTCTTAGGAAACCTCTGTATCTGAATAATTAAGTGCTCATGATGAGCAATTTATGCTTTCATCGCAATGGTTGCTGACTTATATCATAGAGAAAATGTATGCCTGTGCTATTACTGTCGCCTGTTATAATATTTTCAATTTGGAGAAGTCGTCATATCGAGGGTTCAGTGCAAGACTATAGTAAGTGCTTCATGTTTATGAAGCACTTACTATAGTCTTGCACCTAACCCTCGATATTCCATTCTACGGGAGATGGGATAATGGAGGAACATCCGGTTCCGGTGTCGTTCAAAAGTTATTGTTTCTTGCGCGCCATTTTGATTTCCTCTGGAAATCACGATTTATGTGCGTATTAACGCAGCGAGTGTTTTTGTTTCGCCAACTTTATCTCTGAAATCTCTCAACATCTTACTTTCTGTGGGAAATCACCGAGAGAGACATAAAAAAATAAACAGGAAGTGAAAACAGGGGGAAACTCTCTTCTCAAAGCTATTTAGATAGTGTGAGGTTATGAACATACTCTGTTATTAACTCCAATCTTTAAAGTCATCATTACCAAACAATAGCGGCAATTAACCAGTTTGTTGCTGACAACTATGAAAAACATTGTGGGAAAAAGGAAAAATTGGTCGTAACGAGCAATTTCTCCTTTTCCCAACAATGTTTTCTGCCAGTTTAGAAGATTGTTCTTCATATTCATCACACTTTGAAATGTCAGTTGCAACTCTTTCAATTTGTGACAGTCGAAAACTGGCGTTTGGTATAGGGTTAAGTCAAAAACAGCTAAAGAATGTTGCAAACATAGGATCGTTTCAGTTAAGTACATACCGGTAAAAAAAATCTTGTTAAAAAACGAGATTTGTCCCTGTCTTTTGGCCCAAAAATTGACAAAATGCTAAACTAAGTTCAGTTGATGACATCCCACTGTATAATGAGAAAATGCCACACCCATAGCGTTGATATAGGAGCAGGCAGCGAACAGAAAAAATATAAACCACCAGAGAACATTTGTTCGGTGTACATCAACCAGTCCTTGACAAGGTCCGCACAAATCGGAACTACTCGTGCATTTCCGTGAGCTGTGAAATACATCTCGGATATAAGTGTATGGTTACAATTTTTCCGGTAAATCGTCCCCGGCATATAACACATTTCCTCTAAGCGTCCACGTTAAGTAGTTCATGTATATGGAAGTGTTGGACATCCTTTCAAATAATTTTTATCGGTAAATCATACGAAATGGCGAAATTATAAATAAGTTGTGATATATGTTTTGCTTCCTTAATCAAATTAGACCACTTTTTAGATTTCTCATTAAAGATCTACTTTTGAAAACGATAGTGAATTGATGTCGGTATCGCTAGAAACAACATGGCGGCATTCATATCAAGTCAGAGGCGGTTTTATGAGATAAGCCCGATGTGTTCAGATAGGGACCGGACCAATCTGAACTCATCGGTTTATCCAATGAAAACGCCTTTGACGTAGTATGGAAGCCGCCATATTTGCTCTTGCAAGACTAGTTTTACTGCACTTCTTCGTTTTCAAATGAAACTAACAAATCCAATATCTTAAACGTCATTTAATTGGATGAAGGAAACAAGAATATGTATGTCACTACTGATAACTACAAAACGTGGGCGCTCACAGGAAGCATGTTATCAGCCCGGACCAGCGGACAGTTATCAGCCAGGACAGTTATTAGCCCGGACAGTTATCAGTCAGGACAGTTATCAGCCAGGACACACAACACAAACGTTGTTACCCTACACTTATATCACGGAAATACCCAAGTAGTTCCGATTGAGTTCGAACTTTTCACGTTCATTTTGTTATCTTGGCATTTGCAGTTCGATCACTAAATATTGAACTTAAATTGTGTCTCTTCCTCCTTTCAATTTCCTAGATTTTCAGTGAAAGTGATCTTAAAAGATGGTGATGATGACAATTATTTAGTTCGAAAAATGTATCTTTCTTGTGATTGCATAAGATACTTAACATTGTCACAAAAGAAAATCGTGAGCAAACACCATTTCTAACTCAGGGCTTTTCAACGAAGCAACAGATCATCATGGCGTGAAGAAATCTTTAAACAAAACAAGTTTTATTGCTCTTAAAGATACATACCCCACTCCAATTATGAGGTTTGTTAGAATTTCAACGCGTACATATGCGTGTATGCTGCAATGTGATAATCGAGATCCAAGATTCTTTATTGGCTGTAACTTCATACAGTTTATCAGCAAGTCAGTAAATATTTTATCATTTTGAAATAAAATATAATCATTAATGAATTTTAAATGTTGCAAGAAAAAAGTGAAAAGCGGCTTAGCGTCAGCAAATTTCTCTCATTTGTCATTATGCTAGTAAACAGCGCCTGTGTGTTGGGGAAAAAATGTTAATTCTTAACAATTTGCGCAATTTGATGTCATATGTTTATGATGGGAACTCTTTGCTTTATATAGTATATATAAGATTGACTTTTAGCACACAGTTAGCAGACGACATGGGAAACAATTGCATAGAAAATATGAACTTGCTTAAATCGAGCAACTCTTCATATTTCATTTCTATCCCAAAACCCAAGATATATTTTTCGTTTTCGTTATCGTATGCTTATGCTTTGAATTTGGAGATGTCGTAAAATCCAATGCGCGGGAAAAGGGCTGATGCCATAAACTGCCACTGCAGTCGACTTTGACGTGCTGTCATAAACGTGGCCTCGCATGAAGACCGTTTAGATTAGACATAAAAATGTCAGAATTTAGGGACATCAAGACTTATCAAGGCTCTGCAATAAGTAAACGTGCAGTTTTTGCTTTAACATACACAATTCGAATTTTTTTCATTTTGGTAATTGCCTTTTCGTTCAAAAGATTAACATCGCATACATATTAGTTTTTGCTTTTCTGCTAAATTGAATTATCCTTTCTATATGTATTCGTATTTTTTTCATAATTATTTTAAATCGATCGTGAAGTAGGTTCTTACAATTTAGATTAATCGTTTTTTATTCTGATTCCTTGACAAATAAGCAAACATTCACCCAAATGTGGATTAATGAAAGATCACAAAATTGACCCGCTACTCGCGGGATTCGAAGCCCTACTACCCCTATGCCACTGTCATGTAGAAAGCTTTACTACTCTTTGGTTACATCAACATGGAAGCTGAACAAAATATACAGAAAGAAATCTTCCCATTCAATACATTATATCATAGACGAGAAATGCATCAAGCGAATATGTAAAGACCACTGCGAAAATTCACCTAAAATTAAAATCGGATTCCGAGAGTCAAACCCTTTCATGCTTATGCTTGATGCATGCATGAATGAACTTCGCTATGACACGCATCGTTACGAATCTGCTATTGCAGCGCAAAGGAGCCGTTCTGCCTGTGGGGTGAGTTCGAAATCTTCTGAAATACCTCGTCTCTATGAACAACGAAACTCTCGAGTCGAACACAGTTTGTGCTTGGTGAATATATGAACCCTTATAGTGCTTGAACCGACTTCATGCTTGTGCAAACAGGTTAGATCCAGGCCAGCCGCCAAGTAAATTGGCGGCTGGCCTGTGATATAACCTGTTTGCTTCTCTGAGTATCTTTCTCCATCAAAATGTAGCAGATGTTTAAGGTTTTGGAAAGCAGACAACACAAACATGTATTTTTTAGAAAATAGCCCAGCATTCTATGGGCTAAGGACTCTTCATATCTGAGGCACGAATCGTTATCACTGCTTTGGAGTCGATCTGAATTAAGGTTGAATTGAACGATTTCTGTGTAGCATGACATGGGCAAACGTCTACGATTAGTTTACCAACCCATTCAGTGTAAACTGCAAATTCTTATCTATAACCAAAACATCAATACCAACATCAGAATGAGTTAGGTGAAATTATGAAACTGCGACATAAGCTCGTTAGAAAATCAACGGTGACATGAGTAAGTAAAACAACGATCAAATACAGAGCATGAGTTATCTGAGAACATTACTTAAATTTCATATGTGATATGCACAAAAATATAAAAAAAAATCGCTTTGGAAAAGAGGGACACGGTATGGGGAAAAGCATCGGATAAACCTATGCACACTTTTCAATGATATGCACAAAAATAAACCACAATCGCTTTGGTAAAGAGAAACACATTATGAGCATAACATCGGATAACCCCGTGTGCTTTGCTTGATCACTTGACACCCGATCCGTGTCTTTAGTCTTTACCACGAAAACCTTAAAATCAATGCTATCACATAAGGTTTTCGCAATTCACGATAAATAAAAGCAATTATTAAAATATATACATCGTGTAAGCAATAATTAAAATATATACATTACTTACCAAGTTGCCTTATCCCAGGTCCGAGTAAAATGCACTTATAGAAACTAGGCGGTATGGTTTACATCACATTAGCAACACATTGGCGAATCCGCCGCACGGGAAAATCGGGCATTTCGTCTCTGTGGAATAATGGGATGGGCCGACCTTATTTTCCCAAAGGTGTTGTTGATCGGTGTTATCTGTAGCGGTTGGAATCGAGATGCATCCCCGACACGTCTACTCTGAAATGAACATGCATGTCTATTGTTTAACCCATTACCAAACAATAACGACACTTAACCACTTTGTTGCAGACAATTCTGGAAAACAATATGGGAAAGGGAGAAATTGCTCGTAACGAGCAACTTCTCTTTTTCAAACAATGTTTACTGCCCTATCAGAGGATTATTTTCTAATTCAATCACATTTTGAAATGTCGTCTGCAAACTCTTTCAATATTAAACAGTTGAACATTTGGCGTTTGGTAAAGGGTTAAATCCTAAACGTTTTAAAATAAAAACTCGGACTATTCAATCTACAACAGAACAGTCAAAGTAGGATATAAATGATTCAACGCAATAATAAACTTGCAGCAGACGACTTGACGAGCAATCCTGATAAAAAACAAAATGGCTACTGTAAACAAGAGGAAAATCGACGAAAGAAGCAATTACTTGTCATGCTCTATACATTACATGTCAAGCTTTGCTATACATTACATGTCAAGCTTTGTGTACATTTTACTTGACTGTTGCAAACGTAAATTGAAGTCATTTTTGGGATTACAAACTTAACATATTCAGTGTCATTTCTTTTCACGCAAGAGGATAGCATAACAATGTAATAATTCTAATTCCAATTTTCATCCGCAAAATCTTTTGAATCTGGGTCAAATAACAATTAATTTCTATTTGATAAAGATTAAATCATGAGATCAACATTTTGATAATTCTCGCTGCTGCGATGTATTCCCCTTTTCGCCTATCGCAACCGACATAAACTACTTCTACTTGAAACTGCCTGTTTAATGTATTATCTTGCACTCTATCCGAATTTATGCCATTATAAATGGTGCTTTTGCGTTTTTGAAAGATTGAAAACGTGTAACAAATCATGGTGCAATTTTAAGCTCTCACGAATCCGTTAGCGTGTATAAAAAGTTAAAATCGTCTTGTGGTATTAAAGTGAAATGGCGATCTAAAATTTGCTGAATTTTTAATTAAGCGCTGAGCCATTGGAAGCACTTTGGTTGTCTTAAATTGAAAACTGGCGTGCATGGCATTTAAAATATTATTTCATTTAGTGATCTTCTACTGTTCTGATAGGATAAAACACCAATTGTTAAAGTAGAAGAAATGTGTGCACAGGATCTTGCTCTTTTTCTTACAAGTTTTTTTTAAATCTTTGTTTGTTCGTTTACATGTGGTTTAACCGCGGCCACTTCAATTCATTTTTATGTCATCAACGGGGACAATTCACGACGATGAATTGTATTTGCATAAGTCAATAAAATCATAATGATTCTGGTTCAATCTCGAAACTCTTCATTCATCTCTTACTCCATAACATTTCATGTTGGTTGAGCTGTAGCAACGCAGTTAGGATACAACATTCTTACAGAGTAAATTATATCTTCGTAAGAAAGAAAAACTTGGCACAGCACTAACTATCTTAATCCCCACCCCATATGAAACTGTCATGCCGGTCAAAATCCAAAGCATAGCAGGACGACAGATATGAAACCTGACTAGATATACATACAGGGATAAGTATTTAGATACAACCCATAAAAAAATCCAAAAGACCGCTTTCCACTTACCAAATGCAATTCAAACGAGGAAAGTTGTATTTATAGATTACTGAATATGCAATACTTAACCCTTTACCAAACGCCAAATTTTCGACGGTCCCAAATTCAAAGAGTTTGCAGACGACATTTCAAAATGTAATGAAATTGGAAAGTAATCTTCTGATAGAGTAGAAAACATTGTGTGTAAAGGAGAAATTGCTCGATAAGAGCAATTTCTCCTTTTCCCACAATGTTTTCAAGATTCGTCTGCAACAAAGTGGTCAAAGGTCGTTATTGTTTGGTAAAGGGTTAACTCTTTACCACCTGCAGACAACATCTTTTTTGCTTGAAGCAGACGACTTTAGAAAACCTTTGTAAACATGTGAAAAACCTTTCAGTTCTGACATTGTGATATGTGAGTATATTGAAAAAGCATTGGGGCAAAAGGAGAAATTGCTTGTCACAAGCAATTTCTCCTTTTGCAACAATGCTTTTTGAAAGTCCTCTACTGCATCACACAAACAATTGTTGGGTTATCTGGTATTGCGATAATTGACTTGACCGCCCTTTCTTTTCAATTTTAACAGGCAAAAAAGGCCAATTAAAGGAAAGCGCTTATAGCTTAAAATTTCATAACATCCGTTGCGACTAAATGAGAAATCGCTCTTTACTAGCAATCACTATCTTTGTTACAGCGATGTCTGTGATCTTTCAATGGTTTGTGTTTCATTAATCATGCATGTACATGAAGATACATTTATGCATTTTACATAAGATACACATATATGTTGTATAAAGTAAAGGGTAAAGCAGTATATGTTATATATCTAATAAAAGTATGAAACATCGTAGATGCTAATTGTTTTGACCTGCGGGAAAAGTCTGCACGGAACAGACGTATACAACACAATGGGAGATTTCAGTCGAATAACCATTATTAATACATTGATTTCTTAAATAACTTTGAAATCTCGTATACTCTTTTTTAAAGAGCATAAACCTCTTAGTTCAACTAATAAATGTGCTATCAACATTAATTGAAAATTAAACTAATTCTATCAATACATCGTTTGTGATTGTTAATGTGAGCTGGTTTGGTGTGTCAGAACAGGTTGCTGTGATGTATCCATCAGTTTTTGACTATGGAAGTTATCGTTCTTCATGATATAGCATTTAGTAATTTTGAATGAAGAAGATAGTGCTTATGATAAGCGACTTTAAATTTTGTTAAAAAGAAACTTCTTATAATAAGCGACATTAAGTTTTGTTAAACTTTTTTTCTTAAACTTCTTCCTTCGCTTACACGATCATAAACAGCAAAGCCGACTTATAAAATGTGCAAGGCAAGTGTCTTGAGCAGCAAGGAAACCGGACAAAAAGTCTCAAAATCCTGAAATTCAGGAATAATTCTGAACACTTTCACCCACACCCATGCTATGAGCTAAATACACACGGGCCACGATCTGCGAAAAAGAGGTTACTGGTCTGTTTATCAATGGTGTCAAAGGTTGACTTCTGAAGTGACGTCAAGTTTTATGTGTAAAACATATGTTCGGAAAAATAAGTTTAATTTTTTTGGGATGAAAAAATATTTACTCAATAAGAATGTATCAACAGAGACAAAGATAACATGTTATCTATGTCTCTGGTAGCAAAAAGTGATTTTTTTTTTTTAGTACTCCTTTTTCTCGATCACATTTCTTTTCAAGTAAGCGGTTTGTTTTCTCCATCTTTGAATAATTCGCTTAATAACAATCTCAATACCCCAGAATTACGCATGCTCGTAAGATAATTGATTAGCTGTGTGGAACATTCATACGAATAGTTCGATTAAAAGAAAGCATTATTCCACGTACATTACATCATAAGGGGAAGTAACTATTGTAATTTGAAGTAACGATACAAGTAAGAGTTGTTTCCCTCACACTGTAAACGATCAACACAATTTAGATATTGACAATTGGGTCCGAGTTGAAACCATTATTTATCCCATGAAACAATCAAATACGAAAAATTATATAAGATTTATCCCTTCAGTCCATTTCTTAAACATTTAGTCTTTATAACTTTCTATATAAAAGAGGAAATATTTTTTCCAAATCGCTTAATTATAATAGAACATATAGAACAATTCGATCGCGTACTAATGAACCGGAAACAAAAACACCAAAAATGCATGTAATAGTTTTGCAATTTTAGGATATCACTAATAACAAACATCCCTTTTCCAGCTTAATATCACAATTACATGTAACATTTTTACAAGAACGACTAGAAATTCAGACCAACTAAAGATAATTTGTTTGTTTAAGTTCCACATGAATGACTGACAATGGCTGGACGAGGAAGAGGACGAGGGAAGACGGTGTCGTTTGACATACAAGCCCTGGGATTTGGTCGTGGAGAGGCTCTGCCTGCCGCTAGCTTACAGCCGCCACCTTTGTTTCCGGTGAGTTAATGTGTTGTCTATTGTATTTATCGCTTAATTAGCTTCATTCACGAATCAGCTGTAGAGTCCATAGTTGAAAAGAAAACATGAGAGCAAAAGCACAGGATTCCTTTCTTTAAAAGATTTTTTTTCACCCAGTCATGTAGTGGGGTTTACTGGTCTACGTGGCGAATGAAGTTACATAGGAAAAGAGAAAAGAGATGGTTAAAGGCACATTAAAGAATATGAGTACAAATAAATTTAATACTGAAAAAAGTAGATATGGAGTTATTAAACTGGCTGATCTGGGTTATTTCTAGTTGGCTTTCATATCTAAGTTCTGCTGATGTTTTTTGTGACAACTATTTGAATTTGACCAAATAGTAAATTAGTCTCCTTTCATAAGCCTTTAATGAAGTTGTTAGGACACAATTAAAACATCTGACATCAGTTAACATTAAACATTTGTATGTTATAATTGGAAATCCCTCATTGCATTGGCAACAGAAATGAACATTACTCTGACATAGTTTAACTGAAATACTGTTCAAAGTTCTGATCTTTATGCTCATATGAATATTGATCAAAGTTGAAACGGTGCAGACAGCATTCAGGTATCTTCTCTTTATATTAAGACAAGTGGACTAGAAGACCAAGACTTAGAACAGAGAGGATGTTGCAGGAGGGTGATTCTTATGAGCCTTTGCCTGACAAGGAACTACGTACTATATTAAATGAAAATTGTCTATGTCAAATACACAGAATATCAAGTAATTGATAAGGTTAATGAATATGACTAAGGTTGTAATGATAGATCCATTCTACTTTACAGACACAGGAATTCAAGCCAGTTCCATTGCTACAAAATGAGGACTTAGAATACATGCTTGCCTTGAAACAAGAATTTGTTGCTTCATTGCGGAAATCACCCTACTATATTAAGGAGACAGAAAAAAAAGCAGACATTGAAAGATACTCAGACAAATATCAGCTGAGTCAACAAGAAGGAGCTCTGGGCTTTGAACCAGGTAAAAATGTTCTCATGGATGTGGAAACAGATGCATATTTTATATCTTTTTTTTTTTTCATAAGCTGACATGTAAATTCTGTCCCAATGTTACTCACAAGAATCATCCTGACAAGATAGTTGTAAAGAGTGCTGACAATATAAGATTTTTAAATGAATAAATAAACAGATAAAGAAATCCATGTCTTACCAAGATTTAGTACAGTCCAGGAGTAAAAGGCTGAAAATGCTTCTCCAATCTTTTTGCATATTTTTTATATATTGTTTCAATGGTTGAATTGAGTTCTTTACATATTGAATTGTATGTAATGGTATGAAGATATGACCAGTGTTCAATATGAACAAAGTACTGTTGAAAACAATGTTAAACCTGAATCCAACTATCATATTTTGTTCTGGTTTGAAAATTTCTAAGCAGATGATTGTTTACTTAAATCAGAATTAAGAATAAGTTAAACCACTATTAAAGAAAAGAGAAGATAGACTTAACATAAGCACATGATATGAAAATATAAAAGTCCTTTTGTTTTTTGACCAATATAAGATCAGCATTTCTTTATTGGTTTGGAGGAATTGCGAGTCAGCATTTATTGCATGCAGTTCTAGGGTAATCTATGGAAGACTATAGTAATTGCTTATTGTTTGTGAAGGACTAACTATTGTCTTGCAATCAACCCTCAAGGTATATTCCACATTTTCAAGTGAAAGAATGGTATTTTAAGGCGCATCAACAGCTTAGGTCATTAAGTGCGCATAATGATGATTTGGATAAATTTTATAATGAATTATTTACAGGCTAAAATGTATTTAAAAAAATACATTTTCAAGTGACATTTCTGATTCATTTATCACAGATTGGAGTAGATTACCAGCAGAACTGCGGATAAAGGAAAAGAAAAAACGGAAAATAAAGACCACAGTGGTTCCTAATATATCAGCAGCTAAGCAGAGAAATGCTGCTAAAAGCAAGGAAGGGAATCCTGCAGACTCCAAAGAAATTATCAAGACATTAGAGGTATTGTAGGATGGTTCTGCGGGACCCAGTATAGATCTAAAAATGTAGGACTTGTGACATAGGGCTACGATGTTCAATCCTCATCGACTTTTTTTCCCGTGTATTCTTGGGTAAGACACTACAGAGCATTGCCTTGTTCTGGAGAAATCCAGGAGTCGTAAACAACTGCAAAAACTGTTGACACTACCATATGAATAAATGAAGAGGTATCATGAAGGTCTGCTAATATTCAGGCTTTGTCCTGACTTCAGTTTTTGAGATTTCAAATTTTCCATTTTTGCTCATATTGAATATGTTTAACCCTTTACGGTATATAGCGCCGTTCGCCGCCTTATCGATTACCGCATAAAACGCTTTTCGCCGTATACCTATTACCGTATAAACCCTATTTTGACGTTCTATCGATGACCGCATAGAACGCTTTTTGACAGCTGAAAAATTGATTGAACTTTTAACCCTTAATTACACACATAAACACACGTCACTTTCTCCAAATTTCATTTCCCTCTTAAGTAAATATGTTTTCTTTCATTTCCGATGATAAAATCATAGGGTCAAAGTGTAAACTTTTGCTCTAGCGAGAATCTTTTGATAATGGTCCCACGACACCCTTCTGAAAAAGACGCTATCAAATTGAGATGAAGGGAATTCAAATTACCAACCCAATTAATATGAGAGGCCTTCAATATCTAGTCATAAAAGATCAAAACAATGCCGATTTGTAAAGACTCGATAAGAATTTCATGCAATTCTTTAGAAAATTAACACATTTCTAAAAACACTATCCGATTAAAATGAGAGCGAGCATACGGCACGTGACCCGTAAATGATGTTTATGACACCGAGCTGTTGTTCAAAGTTGAATGGCAAATGAAAATAAAGCCGTCTAATAAAGGACGTTATAAAGACGGCTACTTAAAGTATTATGTCAATTTCGGTGCTTCCTATCGCAGGTCAGACATCAATGTAGATTTAGAGCAGTCATTTGATCGGTCTTTTGAGCATGAAGATGATGAAATGCTGATGAATCTTACCAATTCGCGGACAAGCAAATTAGATTATTCCTCCGACTTTGACTACAGCAACGAGCTTTTGGTAGATTCGTCACCCAGGGACACATATTTTACGGAAATATAAGCATGATTCGTTGTCATAATGAATTGATTTATTCAGTTTTAAATGTATTAGAGGACCAGGTTTGACTACTTTATGAAGCAATATTGCGTTGAAAACCATTTTTTGATTTGGAAACGGTTTTTATGGAAATAGAAGTAAAACGATTCAGTTTTGTTGAGAAAAATACAAAGACAAAGCATGTTTCTCTGTCATGAATGGCATTTCTCGTCAACAAAATTCCCTGCAATTGATGACAAAACAGAAAAACAAATTAGGGATCTCTCAGGGGGAACACATACGTCATTTATTACTTTTGATTTTGTATAATTCACACCTCAATATACAGTTTCATTGTTTGTCTAATTTGCTTCACCTTAATCTTGATATGTATGTGTCACTAAAAAATAGAAAATAACATCAATTTAAAGGAAATTTTGTTCTCATCGTCCTTTATTCTCTGTGAAAATCTATTGGATTAACGAAAATTGCATTAATCTTGGTTTGATTAACAGTACCCCAATCAGTGACAATTATCGGAGATAATCCTGTGCAAATAGGTACCTAGGGTGACTGATTATGTATGCGTTAATGGTCTCCGATAATTGGATGGTTTATACCTATGGTGTCATTGATAAGCCTTATCTCTATACCTTAAAGGGTTAAATTAAGGCTATAAGTAATGATTTTTAGGCTTGAGCATTCACTAACAATAGCAGGGCTGTGAATTATTCCTTATTCTCACAATGACTGTTCTGTGCTAGACAGTTTCAAGTTTTTTGCAAATATAATGGCTTTATGTCAGTCTTATAAGGGAAGGTCATCAAATTTTCTGAAATAAAATAACTTTATAGCCAGCAAACTTAGAAAGAATGGTGCAAACTGTACAGTGTATTTTTTTTTCCTTTAATTGTGGAGAGGCCCAGACCTGTCAATTTTGGGAAATTATGATGATAAAATGTCTAAAAGAAGTAAAATAACATAGATACTGTTGACACATTGTTAAACCCCGTTTAAAAGCCAAAGTGTGTTTCAATGTAGTAATGGTAAAAAGAATCCAAAAATATTGTAAAACCTATACTATTTTCCTATTTGATTTGTGCCTTTAAGAACATTTTTGAGGTTTTATACACATGTTTACTTCATTTCAAAAGATTGTGCTTTATTTCAGACACTAGAGAAGAAGGAAGGAGACGAAGGAGCAGAGGAGGAAGAAGATGAGACAGAAGAGAAGGAGGAAGAAGGAGAAATACTAGAAGAGGAGGTGTATGATGAAGAGGATTTAGAAGAGGTAAGTCTAGCATTTGCCTAACATATAGTTTAATCTTAATTATTTAACATTAATTGTGAAACGAAGCAAGTACATGCACCTTAGACTTATCACTCTCATTTCTGTTTACTGGATACACAACCAGTACTTGTGCCAAATGTGGACTAATGAAAGGTTAAATGGAAGGATCTTGCTACTCATGGGATTCGAACGAACAGCCTTTAACCCATGGCCCGAGGCAGACACTCTACTGGGTAAAAGTTTGACATCATTGTTTACATTTGAGTTATGGCTTGAAATAGCAAGGAACGCTTGGATTAAAAAGTGGCTTGTATCTGGTGAGAAAATTCATGTGATATACATAAAAATTCGGTCATTTATTCAACAGCAATAACATGAATATATATTCATAATGGAGAATTTCTCCAAATTCATTGGTCCGTTGTGACAGTTAAGTAAGGGATATTCCTCTGTCCATGATGAACCAGGCATTGCAGTATAACTAAACAATTGTTAAAGGGACATAAAAAACCCAATAACAAACAAATAACTGTATTTCCCAATTTTTCAGGAGACAGACTACGCAGCCAACTATTTCGATAATGGAGAGGAGTATGGAGACAATGATGGGGACGAGGATGAAGGACCAGTGTACTGAATGCTCTCACTGGTCTTGGGTTGCCCAGTGATTAAGGTGACGGACTCAGAACTTGGGGGTCCCGGGTCCGAGCCACACAGACTAATCTGGTTGCTTTGCCCAGTGGTTAAGGGGGTTGGACTTTGAACTTGTGTCCCGGGTTTAAGCCACACAGACTTATCTGGTTTCATGGGGCTGACCTTTGACAAGTCACTTTATAGCCCTAGTCTAGTACTGTTGGATCCAGGAAAGCCACTACATAACTGAAAGTTTGTTTATATGGCATTAAACACCATACAAACACTGTCAAACTGAAAAATATAAACTATGGGACAAACTTTAACACTCCCTCATATGGTATGTTATAACTGTCTCACAAGTTTTGATGAATAACATGTATAACATGTAGTATTGTCTAGAAATCATTTCAACAAAAGGAAAAATTGTTTCTTCAAAGCAGTTGTCACAATTGTTACTTCTCTATTTGGTTATTTGGGAATTGACATTATAAAGGAAGGGAAAGAAGTCATTGATAACTGGGTACACAGTCATCAGCATAGAGACTAGAATTATCTTTCAATAGCTATAGTGTACTTTACAAGTGTTCTTTAAGAATGGAAGTAAAATGAGATTTAATGTTGCAGCAGACAGGGTATAATGATAGGATCATGCAACCTCAGTGTTGAGTTTGATGTACTTTTCAATTGTTCTAAAATAAGAATAGTCATAATATGAACTGTGAAGGTGTGGAAATAATATGATCACACAAACCTAGTTTGAGTTTGATGTACTTTTCAAGTGTTCTAAAATAAGAATAGTCAGAATATGAACTGTGAAGGTGTGGAAATAATATTATCACACAACCCTAGTTCGAGTTTGGTTTACTTTTCAAGTGTTCTAAAATAAGAATAGTCATAATATGAACTGTGAAGGTGTGGAAATAATATGATCACGCAAACCTAGTGTTTAGTTT
The DNA here is from genome assembly GCA_947846245.1 of Cerastoderma edule. Classification (NCBI taxonomy): domain Eukaryota; kingdom Metazoa; phylum Mollusca; class Bivalvia; order Cardiida; family Cardiidae; genus Cerastoderma; species Cerastoderma edule. Next base: position 29,844,864 of record OX401412.1, read on the forward strand.
GGTGGGATACAACCATACCGAGGTTTCAGTACAATACTATAGTAAGTGCTTCATAAACATGAAGCGCTTACTATAGTCTTGCAGTGAACCCTTGAACTGCAGTTAGTGTGCCTTTGATATGTTTTAAAAGACTCAACTGTTTTGATACATATACTGAAGTATATTTGGTGTTGGTAAAAACTTCGAAAGTATTATAGAAGAAAAACTGATAGGAAAGAAAGTGTTTATAGCACGGATATTGACAAAGGGTACTAAAGGATAAATTCTGTAAGCTTTAATACTACTTTAAAATTAAGCATATTTATGACTTATTGATATTTCATCAACATCACTTTGCAATTGTTTTGGACTTAAAAATCTTTGTTTTAATATGATACTTTTGTTTTGCTCTGTAGGAGCATAATTAAAGTTTGTTGTGGAAGTGCTTTTTGTCTTTTTTTTGCTATATTATATGTGAAACCATTAACTCTGTCTATTATAAAGCATGACTGAATTGACAAACAAATGCTATTTACCAAAGATTGTATTTTGATCATAGTATTTAATCACCCCCACCAAACCGTAGTCATGACAACTTTGTCGCTCACCAAACATCTTTGACAAGGAAAAAGAACCAAAATAAAGTTAACAAACAATACAAGTGTAATTTCACTTTATCACAAGATTTAATTCCTCACTGACTTCTTTCAAGAAAAAGGAAAACGGACCACACAGATTTATGATATCTTGCCAATACATTACAGGAGCAAATATCTAATGTCTTTTAGCTTAATAATAAATAACTTTTTTCAGAGTCCTATACACTTTTTACACTTATATCAGCAAGAACCCACAATTACCTTGAAGACATTCAGCAAAATGTATACATCTTGATGAAGTCAACTGTTCTTAAACATGTTTCCAGTTGGAAGCATGTTGCAGCACCACTGAGTATAGTTTTACAGGTTTTAACATGTTCATCTCATCTCAGATAATTGTTGCAAGTCTGCCATCAGCTCCAACGCAATCTCTCGCAGTTCTGTGTTACTGTCTTTGCTAAGTTCTGCAAGGAATTCCTCTGGAAGCTGGTGAGAAAAACAGAAATTCCATTAACCCTTTCCCAAACAATAAAGACATTTGTCAACTTTGTTGCAGACGACTTTAGAAAACCTTGTGGGAAAAGGAGAAATTGCATGTAACAAGCATTTTTTCCTTTTCCCACAAGGTTTTCTGCTCTTTCTGAAGAATTTTGTTCAATTTCATCCCATTTTGAAATGTAGTCTGCAAACTCTTTCAATTTGGGACAGTCGAAAACTTCTTGTTTAGGAAAGGGTTAAAGGAGTACTTTTTCAACGGCCAGTGTTTTTGTTTGTTTTCTGTATATTCAAGGTATTTGATAGACATTTCTTTCTGAAACAATCCTAATAAGGTCCTAAAAGATTCAATGTATTGCTTTTAAAAATGTACATGAATCGGAATCTTAGTACACCTTATACAAGGACCTCTGGTAAAGAAATAATTATATGATTCCAGTGGCTGTCTAGATTAAACAGATCATGAACACTTTCATAGGATAAAGCTATTAATGAGAGATGAACTTATGGTACATAAATCATTGCTACTAGGCCAGTTCTAATCTTTTTACAGTTCTGTGTTTGAAATTGATAAATAAAGTAAGTGTTTGTAATTTTGTACTTGAATGATAAATGCATTTAATCTTTTTCCTGTTTTAAAGGAACAATAAGGCAAACCCTTTGTAAATGACAAGAAATATTAAAAGAAATCCTTTTCAGTTACAATGCAAGTGTTGGACAAAAGGATTAAAATCATTATGAATCTGGTTAAGAATCATGAAAAGATTGATGGATGCAACCATGTAATATGTTTGGTTTCTGACGAAATTAAAAAGAAAACTTTACCACTTCTACAACTTGGTGAACAATACTGCAGTTGGTCTGTTCAAAGAGTAGAGATTGTACAAGTCGTAGAGAATTCAATCTCAATTCTGTGTCCTGTTCACCTAGAAATATAGATTCAAGAAATGGTTTGATGGTTGTGCTAACTCTACCACCTGCAGACGACATTTTCTTTTTATACTTGAAGCAGACGACTTCAGAAAAAGCTTTGTAAACATGTGAAGTCTTTCAGTTCTGCTGTATTGATTTGTGAATAGACAGAAAAAGCATTGTGGCAATGAAATTGCTTGTGACATACATATTATAGTTAGATAACTGTTCTTTGTACATTGACTTTTTAACTTTGTTTAAAAGTGACTTAAAGGCCTATGAGGCTGGGTGTAATTAGGATTATTTTGTTGCTTATACATGTGCCTCTATAATAAACAATTTACAACTACTACTTCTTTATATTGACATGGGCGAAAGTTGAAAAACCTGAAATCTGTAGTTCTTTATCCTGAAAAGGCATGTTTGCTATAGCATTATATAGGGACAAATAGTCTCAAAAACCTGAAATTCAGGAACAATCCTGAAAACTTTCACCCATGTATTGAATATCATTGCTAAAAATGTTTCAAAGATTTGTGAAAAGATACCTTGTAGTAACCAGCCAACCAAAGGTAACAGGTTACTCCTGGATGTTAGACACTTCACACCTTTTTTGTTGATACTGATGTTATACAAACACATCATGATGAGGCTGAAAGATAAGCCAAATGTTTATAATTAATTTCATCACGCTTTAAAAATCTTTAAGGTAGAATACTCATAATCTGCCACTTTAAAACCAATTTTTTTGTCCGATTACTTTGGTTGTTCAGTTCTCATTATACATCGCTCACCAAATAGTTCCGGCCACAAGTTATGTTTATCGAGAATGAACGAAGTAATCAAGGAATTAATGAAACCTGAGAAACTCTCCATTTTGAATGTTAACTTTGTTGGTGTTGGGTAAATGACAGTATTCTTACCAGGTGACAGCCACTAGATAATCCAAGTGCTTTTTGCTAATTTAGATGTTACTCAAATGTAAACAATGAAGTTAAAATGATGGGTTCATAATTTGTGAAAATAGCACTTTGAAACATAGATTATAAATAGCACAGGCATTATATTATCAGGATCCTGTGGTGTTTCATTATGTTCCAACATTTTCTATCATAATTTTTAACTGATTTTACCCAGTTTTGCAGTATTTCTTAGGTCTAGTATGCTTTAAGGAATACATATCACATGAAATCTAAGGAGTAATTTTGTACTTGATCTTAAACAGTTCTGAGTACCCGATCATCAAAATCCATTCTTGTTGCACTTGAAAAACAAGAAGAAAAAATAGCAACAAACAGGTTCACTTTGTTAGACTTGATGTTGTAAGAAAACTATATTCCCTGCAATAATTACCACTCACTATTAAATTTCACTCACCTTTTGGACGTTTTCTAGGAAATGTGTTTTCTCTAACCTTTAAGAATGCTGGGTAATTTTATAGAAATAAATTTTTGTGTCATCTGCATTCCAAAACCCTAAATATCGGCTTATTCTTCAGAGTAGCAAACAGGTTAGATCACGGGCCAGCCGCCAAAATCTGGCCTGTTATCTAACCTGTTTGCATAAGCATGAAGCTGGTTCCAGCACTGTAAGGGTTAATGAACAAATGATAAATACAAAACCAGAATTGTTACTTACTTTTTAAGTCTTGTGCTCTTCTTGACTGGGGCATCTTGCAGCACTGATATGTATGTGTCCAGCACCTGCTGACTGTACTTGTTTGTTACCATAAAGTCTCGACCATATGCAGACGCAGCAATGTCTGGAAAAAAAGGAGATTTTTTTTTTCAGGGGTTCAAATATTTAATATTTGAAAAATTCCCCTCTGAAAAGTGCTAATCAATTTTAGTCAAGAAATGTTGAACTTTGAACATAAATATAACATGTTGATTAAAAAAATTAATATTTACTTGTATATAATGATAAAACACTTCATTTAAAGTTTTATAACCTATTCTTTCATAATAGAGCTCTTTGAAACATCTGTTAGGAAAGACTTTTAAGTCGTTACGTATTTTCAAAACTTTATGATAATGAGATATGATTTCATGATCGCTATATTGTACATGTTTGCTGCATAGAGTTTTCTAATGTATAATTTGAAAAATAGTATCTAATCCAATTTGCAACTTATAACAGTATCTTCTTTCCTCTCTAAGGAACAGAACCATATCAAATCACAACTGTCATGTATAATTTTTTTTCTATTTCAATTATTCAAGTCTTTGGAGTTTGTATAAGAGATCATTTAAGGACGTTATTTTAACTAAGATGTTGAAATGGCCTTTTTTTTCTTTTTACATCTTTTGTGAATTTATCTAAGTTGTAAGAACTTGTTTCACAAAATGGCTCTTTTATCTGACATAAAATGAGAAAATATTTAAAGAAGCTTGCTATTGTAACACATACTGCCATAGATAACACTTCAACAAAGACATAGAAATGATACTTGAAACTAACTTGTAATTATCCCACAAAGTGCGAGAATAAATTGGTTTTCATCTGACCCGTCCGATGGCCACTCATCTTGGTATGCTGCTATGTAACTCTGTAGTGTACTGGAGACTAGGGATAGAAACTCATCCACTTTTGTCTGAAGGAATGAAATAAACAACTTGCCATGACCCATTATAACATACAATTGAGTTTTTTCACCTTATGACAAACAGCTTTTGTAAGCATTCAGAACAACATTCCCAGTGTTATTTAAAAAAAATATTAATGAAAGTTTGCAAAGTGGACCTTTTAATTCTTCTCAGAAGCTAGCGACCAGAACCATTAAGTCAAGAGGCATACGCTCTATGGTTAGACCACTGTCCTCCATTCCAAGAAAAGCTAAACAGAACCATCTTTTGAGAGGCAAAATAACTCAATGGGATCAAGTTGAAGGTTCAAATTTCTATGCAGGACATGGTAATCTTCACTAAAGTGAAGGACTCGTATAGTTTTCAATTTAAACCTAGAAACCTTGAATACCATTCAAGAATTGCCTGGACAGTGTCTTCAGTTGAGAGACAAACAAGTACAATGGGATCAAACTTCACTGCAAGACTATGGTAAGTGAAGAAAATGCCTTACTGTTGTCTCACAATGAAACCTTAACCCATATAGAGCTGGAACTGACTCCATGCTTAATACTTATGCAAATAGGTTAGATCCAGGCCAGCAGCCTGTTATCAAACCTGTTTGCTACTATGAGTATCTTTCCTCATCAAAATTAAGCAAATATTTAAGATTTTGTAAAGCAGTCGACATAAAAATATATTTTTAGAAAATTACCCAGCATTCTAAGGGTTTAAGTTACCTACCCCTGCTAGAATAGCCTGGACTGAGTCCTCAGATCTGGACACTCTCCACAACAATGTACAACAGGCGCTGCCCAGGCTTGAACAGTACTCTGTCTGCTGGGAGAGCTCTTGGGTTAAACTCTGTATCTCACATCGCAGTTTTAAACATTCCTGGGGAAAGAATTTGTTCTAAAATATCAATTTTTACATCAATTATGAAACAATGTTGTAAAACCTATATTAATTTCTCCTTTTGTGATACACAAAACGTACAAGCATTTAATCAGATAAATGAAAAAGTTCAAGGGAACCTGCTATTAATGCACATCAGGGTTGTAATTAATTTTTGAAGTAAGAAGCCAACTGTTGATTTGAGGTGGTAAGTCAAGCAAACACCCAACAGAAATTAGATGTTTTAACTACTTCTTATGACGCCTTTCATTATTTTTGTTGCTTAACCCTTTAAGGTATAGAGATAAGGCTTATCAGTGACACTATAGGTATAAACCATCCGATTATCGAAGACCATTAACGCATACATAATCAGTCAACCTAGGTTCCTATTTGCACAGGATTATCTCCGATAATTGTTATTGATTGGGGTAATGTTAATCAAACCCAAATTAATGCATTTCACATTCATCTAATAGATTTTCTCAAAGAATAAAAGACGACGAGAACAAAATTTCCTTTAAGTTGATGTTTTTTTCTTTATTTAGTGATACATTCATATCAGGATTAAGTTGTAGAAAATTAAACAAACAATGAAAATGTATATTACGGCGTGAATTATACAAAATCAAAAGTAATAATATGACTTATGTGTTCTCCCTGAGAGATCCCTAATTTGTTTTTCTGTTTTGTCATCAATTGCAGGGAATTTTGTTGCCGAAAAATACCATTCATGACTCGAGATACATACTTTGTCTATGCATATTTCTCAACAAAGCTGAATCGTTTTACTTCAATTCCCATTTAAACCGTTTCCAAAATGAAGAAAAGAATGTTTTTCAACGCAATATTGCTTTGTAAAGAAGTTAAACCTGGTCCTTCTAATAAATGTAAAACAGTAAAAATCAACTCATTATGGCAACGAAACATGCTAATATTTCCGTAAAATACGTGTCCATGGGTGATGAATTGTCAAAAGCTCGTAGTTGTAGTCAAAGTCGGAGGAATGATCTAATTTGCTTGTCCGTGAATTGGTAATATTTATCAACATTTCATCATCTTCAGGCTTAAAAAAACCGATCAAATTACTGCTCTGAATCTACATTGATGTCTGACTTGCGATCGGAAACACCAAATTGGCTAAATATTTTAAAAAGGCCGTCTTTATAACGTCAATTATTTGACGGCTCGATTTTCAATCGCCTTTAAACTTTGAACAATAGCTCCGTGTCATAAACATCCTTTACAGGTCGCGTGCCGTATGCTCTCGTTTTAATTGGATAGTATTTTTAGGAATGTGTTAAGTTACTAAAGAATTGCATGAAATCCTTATCGAGTCTTTACAAATCGGCAGTGTTTTGATGTTTTATGACCGGAAGACTTCTCATTAATTGGATTGGTAATTTGGATTCCCTTTATCTCAATTTGATAGCGTTATTTCCATAAGCGTGTCGTGAGACCATTATCAAAAGATTCTCTCTAGAGCAAAAGTTTAAACTTTGACCCTATAATTTTATCATCGGAAATGAAAGAAGACATATTTATTTAAGAGGAAAATAATATTTAGAGAAAATGACGTGTGTGCAAATATGTGTTATTAAGAGCTAAAGTTGAATCAATTTTCCAGTTGTCAAAAAGCGTTCTATGCGGTAATCGATAGAACGTCAAAATAGGTTTTATACGGTAATAGGTATAATGGCGAAAAGGGTTTTATACGGTAATCGATAAGGCGGCGAACGGCGCTATATACCGTAAAGGGTTAAGCCGACCAATAAGTCAAAACTGTCAAATTGATCGGCGGCCGCCTCTTAATGGCAGCCCTATGAATTGGAATCTAAGGTCATTGGTTCAAGCCCCTTCCAGCACTGCTAGCTTTGTTGGATTGTTCTTTAGCAAGAGAATGCAGATCCCAAGTCTTGTACTGGATTGATTTCACAGAAGCAGTAACATTGTTGACATAGTGAAACCCAATACAAATAAAATGTTGAGAATTGCTCTAAACACAAGTATACCTGTTTTTCCGTCTGTATGTCGGCCACCAGATTGCTGTATTTGGATTGCCATCCGTCACGTTCCTGAAGTAAAACCTCACATTGTTCTTGTAACTTCTGATTCTCTGTTGGAGAACAGGGGAGATAAATGTGTGTGTTGATGGAACTATTTCCCTCAAATGCGACTTTGTGACTTGTCTAAATTAAAAACATCAGCAGACATGAATCATAAAGTATGAGAAATATTCCTTTTAAGCTGCTTTTAACTATGGGTGTAGCACTAAATGCCTGAATTATTCAGATTATTCGACCAAGATGAACTGTTGATAACAATTATTAAGTAAAATAATAATAAAAAATTAACCTTTGTGCCAAAAGAAGTTACATTTTTCACAAGCAGGTTCTGTCTTTTTCACATTGTTTTATTAAACATTTCTCTTTGGACGTTCTAAAATACATTTAGAATACATACATAGTGTCTATTGAAACAATTTTAGTAAAATGATGGTTTAGATAAGGCAATTCCTCCTTTTCTATGTTTTACCTGTTTTAAGATCCTGTACAGTAAACTCTGACAGCTGATTAGACTTGTCAAGAATTGTTGGTAAAACCTGTTTCAGATGAGTAATCTCTGTAGCCAGACATGCCAGGTCATTCTTAGACACACAAACCACATCCTTGACAATCTGAAAAGCAATGAAGATAATTTGCAAAATTGTTTGGGGCTTTCAAAAGTGAATATTGCATTTTTCAGCTATCTTGTCAGTCCTATGTTGAGGGTTCAATCCTTACTCTATCTTCAGGGTTTTAATGAAGATTTGAAGTAACAGATCCAGGTTGAGATTTAACCGATTCAACAAGACAACCAACCCTCTTTCACAGACTTTATGACTGTGCATTTAGTCACCAATTCACTTCAAATTTTATTCGAATTTTAGCCCATGGTTTGCATCAGCAGTCGGTTCTTCATGAAAACCCTGTATCTTGCACCAAAACCAAGAGGTGCTCTTGCTTTTCCCTCACCAGTGTTGCAAAATATTTTTGTTCTTTAGCCATCGACTAATTTCTTACATGAAGACTTTGTTCAGTAATGAGAAAAGTTAAGGAATAAGTTTCTACTATGGAATTAGTTATGTCATACATTGAATTTTTTTATCGTATAACATGCACATTTGGGTTTTAATGAAGAACAAATAATTTGATATTTCATTTAAGAATCCTATGAAAGTTAAATAACACTTTTTGGTGCATTTCCTTTAGCTGTCTTACAACAGTCATCATTGAAATAGAGCTGTTTAAATATACAGGTAAGATGGATTATTAGCAACAAATACAACAATATGTTTTGGTTTATGACAACTCTTCTTATTTCATTTGGGGGTTTTCATAGGTACTAAATATTAAAATGAGAAAAACATTCTAGCTTGGATGTCTTCAATATTTTCACCTTTTGTTTAGTTGAGACATTTTTTACATCAGAGTTCAGCTCAGTCTTTAAACCCGTCCACTCTGTCTGAAGAGCTGTGTAATTATTCTTCAATTCTTGCACAACAAGATGCTGAAATAACAATAAAAATCTAATGCATTGTATACATACAAGTAACACAGCTTTACAAGTATACATATAATTCAAGTGTCTTACATTCTACCATCAATTAAAAGCTATGAAAAGTAATGTTTTTTGTTTGATTATGGAATTTAGATTCTGTCTTAAGTTTGTAAATATTTGCCTAGTCTGAAGGTTTTTTCACCTAAAAGAACTTGGAAATGGTGACCTTTTAGATGTTGGAAGTTGAATACCTTCTAATAGAATAAATGAGGTATGCTTATAATATATATCGAGAGCCTTAGGCTTCTTCAATAAAGCATACCAACTGTCTGTCCATGATTTTCTCTGTGGTACTCATTTCAAAATGTCCCGCTTGAAAAACAAAAGGGGGATAACTTATTTTTTAAATTTGAAAATGGTATAATAACTTTTTTCTTGCATATGTTTTACTAAATTAAAGTAATTAGAAAAAAGTAAAAAAAAAAACCCAACAAATATTTGAATGATAAGAAATCTTTTCGCGTTTTTTTTTGTATTTATTTATACAGTAAATATTATCCCGCAGAAAAAAAGATTGGCATCTATTGTACGCAATGGTGAAAATATGACGCAATGGAAGTGCTAAAAGGGGTAACGATAAGCCCTAGTGAAACTTGTCACAAAGAAATGACTTGTGCGTGCCTGTCCTGACACGAATTTTACCCGTGGTTTCGAACAAAGGAAGTATACAGTTTACAAAAAAATGCTCTGGATGAACAATATTCATCGACAAATAAAAGAAATCCAATATTTGGCAAAGGAATGGCTACTATGTAATTCATTGGTTCGATCATCATATACGGTCACATTGCTTTCTAGTATGTTGATCAAATAGACGAGGTCTTTGTTGTGCATTTGTTATCGTACAATTTAAAACCTACTTGCGGGGCATGGAGCTCAATATTGTTTTGACATCCAAATATCTACGACTCAACATGAATCCACATTCGGCTTGAGTACAAGTTAGTCTATGTATCAAGCGGAATCGAGAGAGAAATTTGTCTAAGTTGCAAGAATGTTTCATAATCGACGTAAAATAAATAGACTAAGTTTAATTAGCTCAACATTAATAAATCGCTCACATGGAACAATCACATTGCTGTTTAGTCACCAAGAAAACACGTAACACTCTATCTTTTCTTGAAAGAAATCCAAAAAGGTGTCAGCCAAAGATCAAGGACCAACGCTACTAATCAATAGAACGACCATCACTTGAATACGCATCAACAGTCTGGAACTAGAAAGACGTCTACAGTATCCAAAAAGTTAGTGCCGTATACAACGTCGAGCTGTCTGCTTCACCATTGACGATTACAGCTCAGCTTGGTGACCATGCTACAGCAACTCCAATGCAATACCGCGCCAGTGGTCATGATGTACCGTTTGTTAGCCCGCACCATTCACACGTGTGTAGTGAAGGAAGTGATTGTGATATATATTTCCAAAATAATTTTACGTTTACAATCGTGTCATCCTGTTTGGCAGTAAATATGTGTCAATGGTCTGGAACGATTACAACGGATATATTTACTGCCAACATTTCATAGATGTTATCTGTTAACTATAATCGTATAAGGTAGGCCTTGGATATCATTCGCGGCTGGAGTCTTGTTTTTGGGCTTAGGTCTCAAAACTGCAACGTGGTCCGGGCGTACTGAGCGTAGCCATGCGGCTGGTCAAAATGTAGATACGACGCAATGATACGTTCAATGGCTTCTTCTTCACCATTTAGAAAGATATTTCTCATCCAACATACGAGGCCCTCAGTAGGTACCTCCAGAATCACTCTTACTTACACGGTATTTTTTTTAATATCACTGTTTTTGAATTGAGAACCCTTTCACGTGCATAAGGGTTTGCTTGGTTCCAGAGTCTGTGTGTACCGGAAATAACAGTAACAGGTCTTGAGAGTCCATGTTTCATCGGGTCCGGAATTTCAGGAGGGTGTGCTCCTGATACACAAGTGCCTTGCAGAAGATCAACGGCTCCTAACGAATGATTCGACGTTGATTGGGTTAGGGTTTGAGTTTAGCATTGAGAGTCTTACTCACTAGTATACGTTCATTTATAAGCCTGTGCATATGCATTGACAAACGTAATGGAAATGAAATGGGTGCCCATTAAAATGTAATGCTTTGTCACGTTTGTGCCAGATAAGCTCAGCATCTTTCTAATTAAATGTTTTAGTTAAACATTCAAATCGCACCAGCTTTTTGGGTTTCCCATCTCAGCAATGTCATCGATACAATTTCCCAATCTTAAAAGACCTAGGCCTCTTCCCAATACAAGGAAGAAATGCCCTGTTCATAATCGCTAGAGGGTTAGAGCGTCGCGCTCTTATACCGAAGGTCCCGGGTTCGAATCCTCGTTAGGCGGGGTGAAAATTTCCGGGACTAACCCACAAACCGGCGCGATTACTGGTTTAGTATCCAGGAAGCAGTCATCGAGAGTGGCTTTGAACAAGCTTTCAGCTTCCTTCACACTCGATGTAAAACAAACAAATACGATACGATACGATACGATACGATAAAGGGTTCAGCGCCAATTAACCATTTTTTTTTCAATTATATTGAAGTCGATGTAGAAAGCCTATACAAATGACATATATTCTGTGAACAAAGAAATGAGTATTGTTGCTACCGTTTTGAAAAAAAGAAAAGAGTAGAAATCACTTGTTATTATTGTCATGGTATACAGGAAAGACTTGAGTTACCAACTATCTAGACGCTAGCAGACTTTTGCCGTGTTTTGTGATACATACTGTATGTATATGATTGCTCTGATTATATTAGATTTATTCTGCTACACTCCCTCCTCCGTCGTTAAATCTAAAGGGCTATATCACAGAATGTGATGTGTTGAGTTACAAATGTTAAAATGGTAACTTAAAGCATCCTCATTACTAAATAAATGACTATTTTCAATATCTACATATCAAAGATACTGAAAAACTGTGCTTTCATTGAATAATTGTGCAGCGAGCATTACGTCCTTTAGCGCTACATGGTTGAAACACTGCCACGGTTTACAGGTAGTAATGTGTTGCTCTAGGACCAGGGGCGTGCCTGGCCCCATTTTGAAGATGCGCACAATATCTTGGGGTCCGGATTTTTTTCACTCTATAGACACCGAAGATGCGTTTAAGAGGGTACTTGGGACCAAAATACCTCTAAAATTAATTACAGACAATATGTCTCACAATGTGAAATGATTTATTTCTAATGCAATTATATGCTTTTTATTTCGTTTCTAGCGTTTTTTATTTTTAGATTTTCAAAACCAACATTACGCACGTGCGTAAGTGCGTAACGCCAGGCACGCCCCTGACTGGATGCATCTTGCTAACGTCACATGAATGATGACTAGACTGTCGATCCATCTAGACAATCTCAACATTTTCACAATTTTTGCAGGACGGTAATAAAATGATCATAGTCTTCAATACTATATCATCAAACAGGGACGTAGCTTGACTGAAATGAATGTGTAGGCATTTCATTCAAGGGGAGTCTGGGAGCATGCTCCTCCGGGGAAAAGTGCAGTCTGAAATCGCTCAGATGCTTTCTGGCATGTATTTGAGAGCACACAAATATTTTGTCATGCTAAGCAGGAAAGAGATGCCTTTTCTGTTTAGTTTTCTTTTATTGTTCTCTGAAATGAGTGTAGACACGTGCCTAAAGGAAGCTACGCCAATGTCAAAATAAATGTGATATATAGTTCATATGGTAATTGAATAGATATGCGATGTCATGTATGTCAGAAGACATTTTATCTAAAAGAAAAGTTAAATCTGTGAGATAGTCCTTGTAAATGTGACGCTTAAACATTATCGTTCTGACCACGTATATTGGTCAGGATTTCGCTTCCTTCTCTTTTCTAGTTCAAGGTCATGCAAATCGTTGAAATCACTTACATTTGATGGTGGGTAAACGTTTGGGATAAGGCCAAATTGAAAGTACCATTGCACCTAGTCCAGATTTCTGGTCTCGAAGGCTATTGTTTTATTGACTGACGCAATAAATGTCAAAATGTTTGAGAAAAAAAAAACTTTGTTCACGGATCATTGTTGAGTTTACTTTGCATCTAACTCGGATCCAAGCTGTAACTGCTGTGTTATCTAAGCCTGGATTATTCGGATTACATTGCACCAAATAATTTCCATTGCGTACATTAAAATGAGTTCACTTCCGGTGTGATCCCGCAACAAATATTTTTGCAACTGCATGAAAATATAACGGAATTTTGGACCAGACGAATTTTTAAGTGACACTTTTAATAATTTGTTTCAACGGTTCTTCTGCACCAGAATCAGTCCGATAAGGAATCGCTCCGTCAAAGTATGAGTGACTCTCGTCGCAAGCGATACTCTGGTGCTGTAAAGAATAGAAACGAAAATGGAGCAAACGGGGCACGATCGCAGGCGGGCTCACAACATTCTTCTAAAGGCCGAAACAACAATTCCCAGGTCGGTTTGTCTAAGATTTTTGAATCGTTTTAAGAGAATCGTTGTGAAAATCGTAATTTGTTATGATTGTGAACATCATTTTCCTTTCGATAAAGCAGTGGCATCTCGTTTTTTGGTCGACAAGTTTCGGCAAGTAACCGATTCGCCTGAATGATTCTGAACCAAAATAAACCGACAGATTTGTTTCATCTTATAAATAGAACCGAGTCATATATATGTCATAATGTATACAGAGAAAATATTTTGAAATGTCATGATTACAATTCAAATCTGCATCTTACGTTACAATTAGTATTTTGTCACATGCTCATGCTTATAAAATAGAAATTATAAGAGTAACTGGCGATTTGATCAGAGAACTTGATCACAGAACGTACAGTTATCAGTGCCACATTTATAGTGGGTAATTTTCATATGGGCAGTGTAAAGGTAAACACATCTAATTACTGAATTGCTGATAGGTGAGATTGGCATTTTTCTATGTGCTTGCCAAACAGTGAGAGCGGCAGCGAAACAGTTAACAGTGGTTTGATAGACTAATCAACTTTTCATATAGATTATAATAGTAATACAGTGTGGTCTATGGAAATTTAACATCCGCTCTAAACCAATCTTTCCAATCAACTTACAAATAACTCTCAACTACTCAGTGAGCGTTTTATTTTCTATTTGAAACACATTTATTTTTAGTGTGTCACTGTCAGCATAACCTTCACTATATATGACTGTTGCAGCTTACTAGTATCATACGGGTGACGGTCGGTTCAGTAAATGACTAGTTCGGTAAACAGGCAAACTAGAGTAAAAGGTCTGGCTGGTTCGGTAAAAACCTATACTAGAGTAAAAGTCATTGTACTTAGTGTATGAAATGTATTTGTTTTAGCATTTAGATTGTGAAATTCCTCCTTTAAACAACTAGTTTGATTGTTTTAATACTAAGGGTGAGAAATTCCTGCTTAAATGGATTAATTTGAGTGTTTGCATTTTAAAACGAACTGCACAGATTTTACTTTAATCAAATCTGAGAAATAGATAACATCCATATCTCTGATCAAATTATTGATTGTATTTTGTGTGTATTAAAATGAAATGCCTCAAATAATTGTTGTAAGTATGAAAACCACGGTGTATATTACAATAGAAATAAACTATTTTGCATGTTGGTTAATGATAGTATGTTATTGATAATTGATTAACACTAAATTAATACGGAAATAAACTCTTTTTCACACCCAATTAAACTGTTGTTCTCTCTAGTATAGGTATTTACCGAACCAGCCGGACCCTTTAATATAGTTTAACTTTTTACCGAACTAGTCATTTACCGAACTGACCTGTAATCTATCATACTACCCAGTGAACTGTGAATCTGACTATAAATTCTAGTTTGAAAACTTGACATTAATAAACTTTTACATTAACATGCCTTTGAAGAATAAGAAAAGGCTTTCTTTTCTTATTGGCACAGTGAATTTTTAAGCCAATTTGCATATCATTTATGTTTAATCTAAGAAACATTTATCATTTTAAGATCCTGGTGGATGGATGAGTTTGTTTTATAAATGATTTTCTTAACCTGGGGACTGTCTGTCGAGAATGGCTCATTAAAGGTGATACAAGATGTTTGTTAACTTAACCGCTATTTTTCATATCTAGCACAAAGTTTAATTAATGGTTCACTTTAAGATTTGGATGCATGAATAAAAGGTAAGA
The DNA here is from genome assembly GCA_947846245.1 of Cerastoderma edule. Classification (NCBI taxonomy): domain Eukaryota; kingdom Metazoa; phylum Mollusca; class Bivalvia; order Cardiida; family Cardiidae; genus Cerastoderma; species Cerastoderma edule. Next base: position 29,860,064 of record OX401412.1, read on the forward strand.
TGAAATGATGAGTAACCATTACCAAACAATCAACAGCCCTTTAAAAGCACCCCATCATTCTGTCAGGGGTGGCAAAGTCAAATGTATGTTTTGCCAAGCTTGTCCTAAAGGCAAAATGGACATGTCAATTTTAACTTAAAAGATAATCAAAAAGATTTGGCTATTACAGACAAGTAAATCTTAATTGGGTGATGCCGACCCTGATCCAGCTAATGTATAAGGTGATGTCTTTTCAACTAGGGCAGGAAAAGATTTGGAACTTCTCAGCCTTTTATTTGTATCATCTGAAAGTTCAGATAAAAATGCTATTTGGTGACAAAAGAGGTTGAAATCATTGCGTTCAAAGGAGAAATTAGACTTAGTTATTATTGATCATATCACCAATACGCGGAGCTGGGGAAAATGACATGTTTTGACTGACCCAAATTGATTTCATATTCATCCGACAAGGTAATCTAGTGATGAAAATACCATCTGGTGCAATGAGAGGTTGAAATCATTGCGTTCAAAGGAAAAATTAGACTTTGTTATTATTGATCATATCACCCATACACAGACCTGTGGCAAAATGTCAAGTTTTTGACTGACCCAAAATGTTTTCATATTGATCTGACAAGGTAATCTAATCACTAGTCCCCAAAATGAGCATTTATCAAGGGGTTCAAAGAAAACGATGAAACACTAAAGAGCAAACTTTGAATCTGCACAAACCTATAGAATCACTACATTTTCAATAGCAAAGGGAGGTTATAACAGGATGAGCCATAATCCATAGGTTGTAGTATTTATCTCCCTTGCAAGTGAACTTCTTCAAAAGGATTTAATAGGCTTAACCCATTACCAGACAATAATGGAATTTAAACACTTTGTTGCAGACGAATCTGGAAAACATTGTGGGAAAAGGAGAAATTGCTCATAAAGAGGTATTTTTCCTTTTCCCACAATGTTTTCTGCCCTATCAGAAGAATTATTTCCAATTTCATCTCAATTTGAGATGTCGTCTGCAAATTCTTTCAATTTGGGACAGTCAAAAATTTGGTGTTTGGTAGAGGGTTAACACATCAAGATATTCAACCCATTTTCTCTAACAAAGTTGTGTAATTCTAAGAGATTAAAACATTTGCATAATATCTGCAGATGACAAGTTTTGACGATAACAAAAGACAATTTGTTGGTTCAATGCTACACTATAGTAAGTGCTTCATGTTTTTGAAGCACTTACTAAAGTCTTGCACTGAACCCTTAATGTCCTTTTTTCAAACGAAGTAGAAATTATAAATTGCTTTGAATCCTTTGAGCACAATTAAACTTTGAATGTCTTTACTAGTAAGCCTTAGTTACCATATATAAAAGAATTCCTTGGATTGATAATGTCTGTGATTTGAAATGTTTGTCCCAGTAACTGTCTGTTTCAATGATTTTTTTAAAAGAAAAATGGGGAATGGGTCTAGTACCGGACAAATTAGGGAAAATCACAGCATTTTTCTCTGAATTTTGCAATTTTTCAGAAATAACTAAAACAAAATCTCTATTGGGAAATGGTGTAAAATAGTCAGTTTATTTAACAGGGAATGTTGTTGATACATACATATATCTATACATACATAGATACATTTACATGAACACAATGTGCATCAAAAGCTTACATTTATTTTATGTTGACATTGTATGGAAATGAAATCTTATTCATTTTCTTTGGTGTTTTGAGAGGACATTTTACAGTCTATTTTATCTTGGTGTATTACTGTTATTTCCTCTTTCAATATCTTTAAAAACATCTAAATCTTGAAAATGTTTTTCTATGTTAATTATCAGTTTCAATACACTTTTTTTCATTTGTCTCGGTGCACATTTTACAGTTAATTTTCTCTTGGAGTATTATTGTCATTTCCTGTTTTGATTTCTTAATGACGAGAACATCTTAATCTCAAAACTGCTATTCTATGTTGATTTATTAGTTCCAATACAATTTGTTTCTTTCATCTCAGTATTTTAACCCTTAACCAAACATCAAATTTTCGACTGTCCCAAATTGAAAGAGTTTGCAGACAACATAAAAAAATGTGATGAAACTGAAAAAAATATTCTGAAATGACAGAAAACATTGCCTATTGGTTTCACTGCAGTAACTACCTGTTGTTTATTAGGCGGGCCTGCAAAACTACTGTAAATGCATAGGTATTAACCCTTTACCAAAAATCAAATGTTAGACTGTCCCAAATTGAAAGAGTTTGCAGACAACATATCAAAATGTGATGAAACTGCAAAATGATCTTCTGAAATTAAGAGTAATTTCTCCTTTTCCCACAATGTTTTCCAGAGTCGTCTGCAACAGACTGGTCAAATGCCATTATTGTTTGGTTAAAATCCACTTCCACAAATGGATGATTTATTCCATTCTGTTTGAACGATAAATGGGACAGGCTGGTAATCTGTTATTATGACTCACAGCTATAGAAAAGGGTGTATTCACTAAGACAGTATACATGTATACACAGCCTATTGGTTTTACTGCAGTAACTACCTGTAGTTGATTAGGCAGGCCTGCAGAACTAATGTAAATGCATAGGTATGATGGTTTGATGTCTGATTTATCCTGCTTGAATACTGCTGCTTTGAGAGGAAGAGAAGAGAATTACCTGTAGCACACTAGCTTTTTGAAGAATACTTTGTGGGAAAGGAGTAGTTTTTGGGAGAAGGAGGGTCTGATAATAAATCTCATGATTTTTTTCCCCAGCCAATTTATTCTTATGTCTAAATGGTTTCTACCCAACTTCAACTTCATAGAGAACAACAAGTATGCTTCCTTTTGGCCTTTGCTCTTTGCTGACCCTTTCAATTTGAAACAGTCATTAATTCCAAAGACCTTTATATATTCAAAATACCTATAAATATATATTTGTTAATTTCCATATTGGTAAATTGGGTAAATTGTTTCAAGTGATAAACAGCTAGAACTTACATACAATGATGGAGAGGTATTGTGTCCAACTCTTGTAATGAAGGCTTGGGTTTGGAGACTGCATTGAGTAATTCATGATAAGATAGGGGAAAAAAAGAAAGAAAATCTATTTTTGCCCACATGTCAACAAATTTTTATCTTCTGCTTTCATCTATTCACCAATTCTAGACAAGTGTCTCACCAAAGGACACTCCCATTTAATTAGAGGTGGGGCTCGAATCCAAGACCACAGAGCTCTGAGAACGCCACTTTCACCACTGGGCCACGCAGGACCCTGAGCAAGTGCAAGTGATGGATGCATGGATGTATAGAGCAAAGTTGTATAACTGTAAAAAGGGGCATGAACTAAGTCATCATTAAACCAATCCCACTCTTTTGCATCAATGCAAGTGTTTCAGAGTCATTGTAAAAACGTCTAAAACATTTATATGATCTTTTTAAAAAAGCAAATAAAAGTTTTGATGAATTCTATTTTTTGTGTTGATAACTATTATCAAGATACATTAAGTCTTAGCCAGAATATCATAATTATATATATTTTACCTGGAAAAAGTTCCCCTTTTGTTACAACATATCCATATATCAGTAGGTGTCTACTCCAAACACCTTTGCTCGAAAGTCTCATGTACACTGTGGAAAGGTATAAAGGTAAATTTCAGTGATGTTTCTGCCTGCAGTGAGGGAGGTTCACAGTATTATTTATATAACTGGAGTATGTGGTTTTCATGAGTGTCATAGTGTTCTATCTATCGGATGAATAGAAGCAGTGGTTTCTATGGTAAAAGGTATGGTCGAGGGTTCAATGCAATACTATAGCAAGTGCTTCACAAACATGAAGCACTTGCCATAGTCTTGTACTGAACCCTCATGGCGGTCTCACTATTGGTGTAAGACTTGAATGATGCCTTGTGCATATTTTTCAATAAGCTTTGATCTTTGCATGATTATGTTTGTAATTATTTCTTCAGACATAAGGCTTAATTCAAGATTTATTTATGCAGTTGATATATTTTCAACGTTTTACAAGGAATCCTATTTAGTGGGTACTCATTAAAACTGTCTCATCAAGATGGTTCAAACAAGAAATCAAGAAAACAGGGTTTACAGAAGAAATGAAAAAGTTTGCTGAGGAAATAATAATACTGCTCTGTATGTACTTGATTTATCCTATGTTGCAGGGGTACAACTTTGTGATGCAGTTTCCAATTTGAAGGTTTTTATATTTATTGAAGACCATATAAAGGGTTCAATGCAAGCCTATAGTGAGTGCTTCATGAACATAAAACACTTCCTATAGACTTGCATTAAACCCTTGATATAGTAAGTCCTTTATAAAAGTGAATGATTAGTTTACTTTAGTAATAAACCCTAGCAGTATATCTCCATCACAGGGCAAGCTAAAAATAGGTTTTTATAGAATTTATAGAAAGCACTGTCAGATTGACCTTCAAGTTCAGAGTATGTTTTTATACCTATGGAAGAACTGAAAAGCATTATTGCCTACATTATTTGTTTTGCCCAGGTTAGATGGTTGCTGCAATGATTTTACCATGGATTTTGAGTTAGTTGGATACCATGTTTGTCTGGAAGTCTGTCCTTTTCTTTTTCTGTCTTTTTTTAATTGAATAAATATGAAAAATGCATTATCTAGAATGAATGGAGAACACTGCAGTCTTGTGTTTTATTATATTGAAGGCTCCCTATTAAGGTTAATACCTAATAAATCACCCAATGCTTGTCTTATCTTATCCTAAACTAGATCAATGAGACACAGTTATAACACAATCCCCATCAAATATTCATTGCTGTCTGCAAAAGGAAAGTGTTAAATTTAAAAAAGATGAATAATAATAATAAAAAAAAAGAGCTGAATAATAAAAATCTTTTATGTGGCTGCAAGAGATTGTCAATACCGAATGTTAAAGTATAACCCAGTAATTCAATAAGATACCAGTTTTAATAATTATTTCATCATCAAATAATTAATTCCCCTTATTAAGAATTTGTCGAAATCAAAGCAACAGCGTATAACACAAAAGCATTTACGAAACTTTTAATACAATATCGGTTTCTGTATAAACTAGAGAAACATTTTGTTTCATAGAACTTTGACGATAAAGTGGGGTTTGCTGCATCCTAAAAGCAAAGTCAATCAGCATAGAAACCGTTATGACTAAAGAAGAAATTGCTTGTCACAAGCAATTTCTTCTTTAGTCATGATGGTTTCTTAAGACTTGCTGCAGGTGCTTCAAACCTTGGCAATATGGGGTAAGGGTTAGATGATTTTAATTTCAATGTAAGCCAATTAGAAATAGACCAAATGGTCACTTAGCAAAGATGTTCAGTTTGTCGGCTTATCTCGAAAAGGAAAAGGGTTAGCAGATAAGGAGACATTTTATTTATGAGATGAATTGTACATGTAGTGTTTGATTAAGCCGTCAGTGAATTAAAGTCGAGAGCTTGAGATGCATTGTGACATTTGACCCAGGTATGGATGGCTAGATTAAAGTGACTTTTGAAAGAATTTAAACATATCTTTGAAACATTCCTGTTTGGATTTAGTTATAATGTGTACATGTGTTTTGGGAATATAAGTGTATTGCAGAAAAATCACAGGTAAAATTGATTACCTTTTCAACAACCAGTGACAAAAGAATGTTGTTTATCCTTTATTTGAAGTGCAATGATTTTATCAAGTTTCTAGAATTGCGCAAGAGTCCTGCTTGGCCCAGTGGTTTAGTTGACAGACTTAGAACTTGGGGTCCGGGGCTGGAGCCCCACCAACACCTCTGAGTGACCTTTGGCAAGTCACTTCAGAGCCCTAGCCTAGTACTGGTGGATCCAGGAAAGCTGTTATATAACTGAGAAATTTTTGATACAGGGTTTAACACCATATAAAAGAATTGCTCAAAATGGAATAAATAGATCTATACATTGTTTTTTGGTTTGAGCCATGTCTTTTCCTTGATTATTTTCTTTACTGACTCACATCTAAGATATCAATCCCTCTTGGTTTTGTAACATCAACTAGCTGATGCAATTTTGTCTTTTTTTTTATCAATTGACACTTTGGAAGTCATTGATAGAATAACAAAAGTTACTGAAGGTTTGTGATGTGCTGTAGGAGACACCCAACCCTTAGAATGCAGGGTTATTTTCTAAAAATAGATTTTGTTGTTGTCTTCTTTCAAAAACCTTAAATATCTGCTTAATTTTGATGAGGAAAGGTACTCATTGTAGCAAACAGGTTAGATCACAGGCCAGTCACAAATTTACTTGGCGGCTGGTCTGGAACTAACCTGTTTCAGTAAGCATGGAGTCGGTTCCAGCACTATAAGGGGCAAAGTTCATGGTGCATAGATTGGATGTAAATGAGCTTTTTGCATTCCTGTTATTTTGTCCAAGGGCCCTATATCCCTTCTGGTTTATTAATGCCCTGGCTTTGGAAACTGTGCTACGGAGTTTGGTTAGTGCTAACATATCTGTGTGTTATTTTCCTAGTAACACACATACTGTGGTTGCAAAGTCATACCCAGGTACAATACAGACTAGGTAGAGTATTAACTATGTGTTATTAATTAGTTTGGTATACCACTAAACTTCTGAAGTAACTGTGAATATCCTCTATGAGACAAGTCTTATATGATTATGTTCTCACAAAATATAGTATATAGAGAAGAAATGAAGAAGTTAGTCTAAGGGATAGCACAATCAGATTTTGACTTACTTGTCTGTAAATACCTAATCTTTTTCTGCATTTGACAGTATTATGGTTATCTTGTAAATTTCATTAAATCTTCAGTTGTACATTATGCTTTGGACAAGCTGGGCCATATGGACAAATGATTTTGCATCCCCTGAGTCTAGAAAATATGCCCGGTATCTCGATATCTCAAAATTCAGTAAAAGATTATACATGTAGTAAGTGTTTCACATTTGTCAATCACTTACAACAGTCTCGCATTGAACCCTCATTTGAAACTCTGTTCTAAACCAAGTGGTTTTTGTACTCCCTAAATTGAATTAGTATGAAGTAATGGACATCATGTAGAAGCTGTATTAGAGAAGAGGGAATGTCAAGTATTATGAAGTAATGGACATCCTGTAGAAGCTGTATTAGAGAAGAGGGAATGTCAAGTATTCTTCCTAATGACCTGAGCTGTATGATAAACTAATAATGGGTGGTGCTGTTCTCTTTCATAGGTGTCAGTAGGCATACGGAGGATTCAGTGCAAGACTATAGTAAGTCCTTCACATATGTGAAGGACTTACTATAGTATTGCTCTGAATCCTTGATATAGTGTTGGGACGTGAAACACATTGGATAATGACTTTTACAAGAGCGACTCTTTTCTCCCACACAGTCATGTCATGGCACCAGGGTTTTGAGTGTTGGATGTATCACAATGTTAGGATGCATTATTTAGGAAAATGGTATATAGTTAATCCTATTTTGAAGATGTTAATTTGAATCATCTTGAAAAGACATGTCTTATGACTAAAAACAATATAGGGTTTGGAAAAGAAATTTATACAGAAGTATGCTATAAAAATATTCCATTTCATCTAGACCTTTTTTCTAATTCATAAACAATTAATTATCTCAATGACAGTATTTGCATATATAAGCTTAAGATTTTATATGCAGATACCTGTAATCTAAATTTTGGATTGAGATTGTGTTATGGTGTATGATCCCAAATGATCATTTTTTTTATTAACACTTTTCCAAACTGTCCCAAATTGAAAGAGTCTGCAGACAACATTTCAAAATGTGATGAAATTGGAAAACGATCTTCTAATAGCGCAGAAAACATTGTGGGAAAAAGAGAAATTGCTCATTAAGAGCAATATCTCCTTTTCCCACAATGTTTTCTAGAGTCTTCTGCAACATACTGGTCAAATTGTTCTTATTGTTTGGTATTGGGTTAAAAGAGTACTCAGTAAATTTATTTTTTAGGTATCCATTAGAATAAAAAGATGAGAGTATTGGATACCAACAACATAGGATTTTTAGAATCAATATAGAAGTTGGCTATGAAAATATTGCACATCATACAGACCTTTTATACTTTTTCAAAAATGACCCATTCTTCAACAGAAGATACTTACACTTAGATGAAGATTAAACATGCAAATACCTGTCAACATATCATCGAAATGACATCATGTTATGGTATATGAGCACCCATATATACAATAAGCATTAAATTAACTTTTTTTTATATCAATAGACAAATATGTTTATACTTGCAAATACTGCAAAACTTTTTTGGTATTTATAAAGGAGAAGGGTTTTATTTGTTTGTTTACAATTTTACATAGACATCTATGGTGCAAAGCAGAGCAAGGATGTCCCATGAGAAATTTATATAAATATTCATATTACAAGTGCACTGTGCTATGTATTTTGACATTTATTGTTTTGTTTACAAGTTTATCCTTGGTGATGCTTTGTGGTGTATCCCTGTGGATCAGATTACATGAGGTTGTAATGGCACAATCTCCCATGCAGAGTTATCGTCCCCCGGATACTACCTCTGCAACGGGCTCACGCCATCTTTGCCACGAATCGTGGCAAACTCTGAAATATTGCGATCCGAACTGTTCTATGCATACAATTAAGTAGGGATGGGAACGAATATTCGAATATTCGAATAGCGGGTCGAATATTCGAATAGCAAAATAGTATTCGAATATTCGATTTTAATGAACCCATATTACTGTATGTTTACCATAAATTTTATTCAAAAATAATGTTGTTTTATTTTCATTTTCTTCCTCTAAACCGATCCCAAATATCGAGGAACGTGCCCAGCTCCCAGGTGCAGTTACGATGTTTTTACAACGTATGTCACACAGTAAAACACCTGTGACAAACTACCACATCTTTTGACAGTTTGCAAAACGATTAATTCCTAAGTGTGAAAATAGTCGATTTTAAGCCGCTAAATCTAACACCTTAATGATCTGCACTTGCTCCTTATTATCCAAAACAAGTCAATCACGCTAATTGACAATTGTCAGTGTCAACCAATCACGTAACTTGTTTGTCGTGAAATTAAACAATTACTCTTTCAATAACCAATCGTAATCATGGTTGCATATGCATGAAGACCAATCAAATAATGTGTTAGAAAGTATATTTTTCTTCAGATTAATTTGTCAAACCAGAGACATTATCTATGTCTCTGGTCAAACTTATCTTCATTCCAATTTCTACAACTTTTCGATAAACATCACAATGTCTCCATCACGTGTCTGGAATTACTTTACTCGTTCTGCCGACAAGTCGAAGGCGACCTGTAACCTGTGTATGTAGGACTTTGTATTCAAGAATACAACATCCAACCTACTGAATCACTTGAATGGCATGCAATTGCATGCACGTACATGTATACAGATATCGGCTATACACAAAAGGTTTGAACAGGGGACTAGTGTACTAGTATTCGGACATGCAGACGTTCGGACATCAAAACGAATTCTAAAATCGAATATTCGAATATATTCGAATAGTTCTAGTCGAATATTCGAATAGTGATTTCACTATTCGTTCCCATCCCTACAATTAAGTAAAGAAATATATGAATAAGACAAAAATACTTTTAATTTATCCATACAGTAGAAATTGAATATGTATTTCACTGATTTTTGCTAGATCTATTTTAAAGCCTTCTTACGCTATTGAAAATCAATCCGCGGAATGTTTACGTCTTTGGTCTCCCGCTCGATGTATAATAAGTCCTTGTTATTGGACAGCTTGGATACCAGTGATGTAAACAAACACGAGGTAGAAATTGGTAACGATGTCATCACTTTACAACTGCGATTTATAGAGATTCTGCTACTTGCAAGGATTAACTTCAAAATACGTGATATCATTGTCTTTGGAAAAGGCAAAAGCTTCTTAAATGGCACATTCTCATCATCTAAATGGACGCAGATCTCTTCAAATCGATGTTCTGAAAACTTCCACGAATGTAAGATATCGATGAGTTGGTGCTTTTAAAAAAGTACTTCCAAATAACCCCCAAATAAGCTTCACATGCTGTGAAATGAGAGCTGAATGAGTTAAAAAAGAGTTGCAGAGAAGACACTAGTCTCAATAATGATCCGTGAACGAAGCTTTTTTCGTCATTTGGACATTTATCGTGCTTCAAAGGCGTCAGTCAAAATAGCAATAGCATTCGAGACCAGTTATCTGGACTAAGAAGACACAAGTTGAAGGCTGTCAGTGTTTGAAACAAAATGGATATTTGGATGATGTGTTCATGGTTTGTGGGTTCACAGGAAAGGCATGAGCATAGAGACAAAGATGAGAGGAAAGAACTATGTTCAATAAACTGCAAGTACCTTTTTCTTACTATGCTGGTGTTTTATTATATATAATAATACATGGTTTACCAGTAACTTTATGATGTATGTATGCTCATACTTTGTGCAAAAGAATAGACAAACCATTAATGATTCTGAAGAAATAAGAAAACTGTACACCCTTGGTTCTCCCCTCTATAAAACTGCAACAGCTGTTTATCTTCGTGGGGGGTAGGGCTTGGGGTGGCGAGGATGAGGGGAAGTGAGGACGCGGTTATTTTAAAACGGGTCGATGGATCAAGGCAAATTTAAGCTTGATTTAGTGCACTTTTGGGCATTTTAGTAAAGTGGTAAAACCTCCAACAATAGTGAGAAAAGCATTAGAATAAAGCTAAAAAATGACTGACAGATTGTCAAGTTATATCAAATCCCTTTATCAAACTGATTTCTACCCTTTTCAACATAAATGTTATCTTTAGTTGCTTACTATTTGGATAATTTTTACTCTTCATATCTGAGAGAATTGGTCGATGCTTCTGTTAAATTTAATTTGAATATAACGTAGCATTTAGTCTATCAATTCAGATGTCCTTATATTTTCTCACAATGCTCTTTCTGAACCAATGAATGCACATACTTTACCATGTCAACAATCTTAATAAGGGACAAGAGACTGGTTAAACATTCCATATTTGATTCATTAAATGCAGAAAAAAGAATTTCTTGATTACCATGATAAAAATTTGTAATAAGAAGAGGAACTCAATTACAAAGAGGGCCTTTAGCATAAATCTTTGGACAAAAGAGTAAGTTGTTAATGATAACCAGATTTTTCTTTAATTGAAATGCTTTCAAAAGCATGAAAATAGGTCACATTTTTGAAGCATTGTTATAACTTGGTAAATCATGAATTGTATGTCATTCAAGATTATTTGGATGAACTGTATAATGAGCAAGTTTAATTAGTTATTATTAACCTCTCTTATGAAAAAAATGATGAAAAGAATTGATAATTGATAGGGTTAAAGGTGGCCAGTAAAATGATTCTTTTAGTGTATAGGATGGTCTAAGGTACATATTCTGTGATATTTGTTAAATGAAGAGTAACAATTAAAGATTAACAATTAAATTTTCATTTCAGATTTTCACTTTACTTTTTCATATGATTTTAATTTTACATACAGATATCAGCTATGGTTGAATGAACAATACTCTAGCTTTGCATCAAAATTCATCATAGTTTTTATAACTGCTAAGCAATGTCAAAACAATTATGACAAAAGTTTATTTCTAAAGTTTCTGTCATAAATACTTATACCAAATTCACAATAAGTGACTAAATGATGAATGCAGGGAGCATCCCCAGATATGGTTATAATTGCTACTTAGTATTCAAACAGTTGCTTGTTAATAGGAACTTAAAGGACTGATTGTAAGAGTTTAATTCTTTTATAATTCAAATGTTTTCTATGAATAATCTTTTAAGACAAAAATATACATGTGTTATTATCATTACAGCATACAACAATCAAAATCTTTAAAAGACAAGTTCTCACCATGAGAATATTACTGTTTAATGATATGATGATGAAATATTGAATTAACAAATAAGCTGAACTGTTGTTTGATAAAACATTGTCTAGTTGATACATAATGGTTTTCATTCATTATATTTCAAGAAAGATGATGTCAGAACAGTGTTCATAAAAGTTGAAAGCCTTTCAACCATAAATATCATTTGCTGTATAAAATGGAAAAGTAACTAAAGCAAAATTACTCAACCAAATACAGTTTCACCTGAGGATCACCAAATAAACAGAAACAGTGTCCACCATGTGCATTATCAAAGCATGATTGAAGAATATGGTGTAGGTGAGAGATAAGATAGGAACTTTCTTATCAGTAAAACTAGGTAATGAAAAGAGGAGTTTGATCTGAATAAAATAACGCTTGGATCTGTTTGATGTGTTAGATCTGGTTAATGATTCATTTGTTTGTTTTAATGTCTCAAATGAGTACCCACAACATAGGATTTAAAGAATCAATAATTGCTTAATATGCCTTTTATCTGGACATCTGCTTCACCCATTCCTCCATGTAAAATGTGTGACTTGATTAATTTGAAAGCAAAAGCAGGTGTTAGAAAATGGTTTTAAAGCAACTAACTCAGATAGTTGTGTATTGGGTGAAATAAACATTAATAATTTGATATGAAAAGGACAATCTCACAGATTGGGATCTTTAACTTTTAAGAAAAGATTGTCTTTTACAATTGAAATGACAACATATTTTCTAAAGTAATATAAGACTAGATTATTGACAGCTTTCTAACCCAATCATAATTATTTAGAAAAGATAAAAATCATTTATTTTGCAGATATTCCAAACCATTTAAACTGGCGTTTCTCTAAACAACAATCTAAACATAAGAGACATTTAACCATTTTGTTGCAGACTACTCTGGAAGCATTGTGGGAAATGTGGAAATTGTTCTTATCGAGCAATGTCTACTTTTCAAGCAATGTTTTCTGCCTTATCAGAAGATTATTTTCAATATCATCACATTTTGAAATGTCACCTGCAAACTCTTTCAATTTGGGACAGTCGAAAATTTAGTGTTTGGTAAAGGGTTAATCCTTTCCCAAAGAATAATGACATTTGACCACTTTGTTGCGGACGACTTTAGAAAACATTGTGGGCAAAGGATAAATTGCTCGTAACAAGCAATTTTCCTTTTCCCACAAGGTTTTCTGCTCTTTCTGAAGAATATTTTTCAATTTCATTACATTTTGAAATGTTGTCTGCAAACTCTTTCGATTTGAAACAGTCAAAAATTTGTTGTTTTGGAAAGGGTTAAACGGTTTGCATTATCAACAATAATTTTACACTGTAAATGTTCTTTATAAACTTTTCTTAACAGTTAAGAATGCTATTGGAAAGCTGTCAATAATCTAGTCTTCTGTCACCCCAGAAATTTGTATTTTCATTTTATGGAAAGAAAACTTCTTATTTTAAATTGTTAAAATCACATGTGAGATAGTCCTTTCAAATAAGTCTATTGAGGCCTAAGATTATGATCAATGTCCACTTAATCAATGTCTGAACTGACTGAAGGAAGACTAAACTTGAAATGAAGAGTAACATTTGGTGCTATTTGTTGTTGAGGTCACCAATATTCTCGATTCATTGGATTTTCTTGAGAACGTTTCATTCTGACTGACGACTCATTTGTTAAACTACGTGGAGGTTTGATTTGTCTTGGAGAATGTATTTTCTAGCTGTCATTAATTCACTTTGTTTTGATCGAGGGGGCGGGTTTCGAGTCGTATGGAGCGTCGCCTCAATTCTACTCAATAAGCTGTTGTTCGAAACACTTCGAATGTAAACTGCTTTGTATGTAAATAAATGTCTTTATTCTATTTCAACTGTCCTATCTTATCTATCTTTATATTGTGATACGACTTAAGAGACTTCTTAATTTGATCTGAGCGTTAGTTTGGAGCTCGCTTTTTGCAAGCCGCTAGATGCAGTATTCTACTACCCGTCAGTTTCGGTCACGTGACCACGCCGGAAAAGTGGTACTATTTTCTGAGCCCGTCACAGAGATAAATGTGGGAGCATAGCGGGAACCAATTTACTCTGGTAGAGATTGGTAATGGCATACACCTTTTTGAAAAAAAAAAATAAAATAAAAAAACAAGACTATAAGTGATATTAAGATTCAGGGCTTTTTTTGCTTAAATTGAGAAGAGGCCTAGGCCTGTTTATTTAGGGAAATTGTATCAATGAAATTGCTGAATTTGGAAACCAAAAAGCTTTTCGAATTTGATTTTGTGGGAATATTGCATGATTTTAAAGAAATTTCCAATTTGGAAGGGGTCTTTAATAGGCCCCTCTTACATAACTCGAAAAAGAAAAAGCCCTGAGATTGTTTAATGTATAATAATGAATTGCAACCATTTTCTTAATGCTTGGAACTCTATAATTGTTAGCAGTAGACAACACAAGAAAGCAATGTGACAAAATAAGAAATTGCTCATTATGAGCAATTTCTTATTTTGTCACAATGCTTCATATGTCCATGTATCAATAAAGCAATTTTCAAAAGCTTTCATGATTCCTGTTGGTTAATCAGTTTTACTTGCTTTTAGCCTTGCACTTAACCCTTGAGATGTAACAGTGTAAAGTTGCTATCAAGATGGAAATTCGATGTCTCTGTAAAAAGGATGCTTTCATCCTCTTTATGACACATTACAGTTACCTAGAAGCCACTTTAAAGTGTAATCTAATATATTATTTATTTTGAAACGTGTTGAATGGGCCGAATTGAGAGATCTTTACATCCGATAGGCTACACTATACTAGCAATTGTCTGATGTTACTTCTCAACCCAACCAGTCAGTGCACATGACCAACAAGCTGAGCGAGGTTAGGCTAACATCCATGAGCTAAGGATATGATGTGACATATCCAAGGGGTGATTTTTGGAGCAGTTGATGTCTGAAATAATCCTCAATCACCTGTAGAATGTTATATTGTCACAATCGTTTTCAAATCGATTTGGTTAAATTTCATTGTATTTTGGATTATCTATGTTTTCAACTTTGAAATGACTTATATGCCCAATGTTGCCAGGTTTTGTAATTATTGATTATACATAATTGTATAGTTATATGAACATAACACAATGACACCATAATAAAATTTATATGATTACAATTATTATTTTTTTTTATTTTTTGATATCTGAAGATTATCTGTAGGAAAAAATGAAAATAATCTTGGCTTTTCTAGAACCAATATTGTCTTTTCATTTTATTCGCCTATGCTATGATATATACACTTAGTGAGATTTGTATGAAGGTATTTTTTTTTAAGTTTTTTTTTTTGTATTTTCAGCATGGCTATGTGAAGATGAATGGATCAGACAGAGTAAAGAAGATTGTGCAGGAGGAGGGGAGGACGGCCCGTAACCTTGTGTTGTACCATGTCCCAGTACAGGATAGCTCACAGTATCAGAATGGTATGTCTGGCTACATAGTTTACTTGTTCCCTGTATGAGAATTTGCGACTGGTTCAAATTTAGGGCAGCATCAGACGATATTAAAAGATAGTAGAAAATGAAAATTTCTTAATTACATTGGGAAGAAACCATTGTGTTAAAAGGACAAATTACTCTTTTAGAGCATTTTGTTGTGTTCTCACAATGGTTTTTAAGGTTTCCTACTGTAGATTACCATACATGGGTGACTTTGGAGAAGGGAGCTAATACATACATACTTTTACTTTTACTAATGCACTTGCAGCAGAAGAGAGAGCTGTGAAAAAAAGTATATAGATAGGTAGAGGATAGGTGATTACATGTCAAAAGTCGCATATGTAAAAATTGCTTTGTAGTTCATTTCAAAATTGAAATATTCTCCTTAACTGAAAGTGTAAAACTGAAACATTATTGAGAAAGATAAATCATAACCTACATTCTGCACATTGTAAAAAACTGCCTGGTTTAATGCATGGTTTAATGAGCATGATATCGAAAGTTTGAGTATTAACTTGAGCCAGACATAGTCAATGTTTCTAAAAAGTTATTTAACAAATTCATTATTGTGGGTACTCGGAACCATTTCATGAAGACAATGAGTAACCACAATAGAGGAAATAAAGAAAAGATAAAGAAATAAGCTAGAGGAATACGCCTCTTGTCTGAACCTCTCATTGTCCAGTTTACTTATTATACTATGCCATTTAAAAAGCTGCACTGCATGTATTCTGTGTTGATCTGAATGTTAGTTCTTCATAAAGATTATAAATGAACTTGGCCTTGTTTTATATCAAGCTTCGTCATAGAATTGATTGGATATTGACAATACTTTACATTTTAAGCCTTCTTACTTTGCTCTGTGCAGTGAGATAACCTATGAAGGTGCCCAGCGGTTTAAGAGCAAAACTTGAAATCACATGGCCCATATCCGCATGGGTTTAAATCTCTATGGACAGCATTTGGATTTTCATGAGAGGCAGTCTCTTGATTGATTTACAGGATGTAAACAGTTCTACCTTTCTCTACCAGCCCCCTTTAGGTAGTTAGGTTTTTGGTTGTCCTCCATTACGAGTCCTATGAGTCGGGCATTGCAATACAACTCTGATAATTTTGACAAGTTATATATATAACTCACATAAATTAAATCATTCAAACTATGATTACTCTGATTTAGATCGATCCAGACCAAGACAAATCAGAAAGAGCTCCCACAAAGACTCAAAAGACCATCCGGACAGTAAATTCTCGTCGAAGTCTGCAGACCTGCTCAAGTCTCCAAAAACTGATGGATCAAAGAAACCTGATCTGCGTGCACGCTACTGGAAATTCCTGTTTGACAATCTCCAGCGGGCCGTGGATGCTATTTACGAAACTTGTGAACAAGATGAGAGCGCTTTAGAATGCAGGGTATGTACATCTTAAACAACAAATACTGAACTAGTTTAAACATATTTGGTTTACATCGATTGTGAAACAAGTTATTACAACTTAGATAAATTACTCTCGAATCTGCTTCCTGTATACATAACCAGTACTTGCGCCGAAATTGGATTAATGAAAGGTCTCAAAGCAGATCCTGCTTCTCACAGGATTCAAGCTCACAACCTTTGTATCTCGAGACAGACACTCAACCCCTAGAACACTGTCCTCCAACAACAATTCACTTTAATCTTATGCAAGAAATCTGCTACAAGCATCACTTTGAAAAGCTATAGTAAAGGGAATACTTCATTTTTTGAGAGACTAAACACTCTGTTGCAAATATAAGGTATGAATAGATTTGTTTTCAAATAAGTATCTTAAAACATGTATTTACATGTATAAAAAGTGATGCCCCCAAGCAGTCTACATTTTTAATAGTTTAAGTTTTGCAAAATATATCTGAAGTGAATTTAAGGTTGTTCTCGATAGCATTTTCTACTCCTTAACAGTGTATATAACTGGTTACTTGTAACACTTTGATGCAGAAATGCTCATTTTGAGAAAATACTTCTTTTCATGTGTTGTAATTATTTACTACTTTTTGAATCTTATTCACATGGGTCAAAACGCCACTTCTATGGTCAGGAGTTGTTAAATTGATTGTAGAATGAACCTTTAATTTGATTTAAGTTAAAACTTACATCAAATGTGAAGGAAGCTTGAAGCTTATCAAATTCACTCTCAATGAATGCTTAAGAGGCAGACACTCGACCACTGCACCACTGTTGCTCAATATGATTTATAGTCAATTACATTTTTTAGGAGGTAATTATGATGTTAGAGCATAGCACCAGGGACTTCCAGTCTCTAATTGACAGACTCCATGTACAGAAAGAGTATGAAATAGCTACTAAAGAGGGAGATAGGTATGCTTTTAAACCATTCAATTGTAAAGTCTTTTGGTGTTCTCTTTATATGTATTCTTGTTAAAGCAACTATAGTAGGAGACTTTAGAAATCACTTGTGAAAAAAGATGCTGCTTGTCCAAAGCAATTTTTTTGTCACAATTGTGTCACCCAACTTAAACAAAGAAATTAATGTACAATAGAAAGTATATTTTCTGTAGACAAATGTCTCAATTTTTTTTTAGTGTTAAAACCATGAAATATTGAGGTTATGCACTCATTCAGTTGTCCATATTCAAATAAGAGGTCCTCTGTAATTGTATCTTTTCCATCAATAGTTTCAATTAAACCAGATCAAAGTCCTCAGAATTTCAATTCTTTGCCTGATAACTAGATCAGTCTATAAAAAATGCCTTTTTGAAAAGGAAGAGTTGACCATTCATAATTAAGAAAGACTCATATTTTGTAAAAATTTTAATGACAATAAAATTGAAGGCATACATAGATTATAGATTTATTTGGTAAGAACATATAACATTACATGGCAACAGCATAGTGCTAGATATACAAAAACATGTATCATAGATGCAATGATGTTGGAAAACCATGAAAGCACATCAAATTCCAAGGAAAACACAAAATAACATAATTGACAGGATATATTGTGTGATGGTTTTACCATGTTTCAGACCATCCTCGATAGCATGGGAGGTACGTAAAATGTCTCCTGGTAAATCTCCAAGTGGACTAGGTCATCACGGACACACATCCCCCAGTCCAGCACAGCGTGTTCTCAACTTCTCAGAATCTCATAGTGAAATCAGGGAACCAAGGTGGGTTTATAACATGAAATTACTTATTGGAAATTGGTTATTTAGAATTTCTCCTTTTTCTTTGTGCTTTGTGACATTTCAGCAATATTCTAGTTGAGTCAATTACGATGGTCTGATGTTTCCATATTACTAAAATTCTCTCATTGTTGCACAATACATAATAGTAAGTCATTGGCTACTTTTCCCTTTTGACATTATGAAATAAGTTTTGATTAATAGATAATGTCCCACCTTTTTCATCCAACACCAGAAAAAATAGAGGCAAATCAGGGTCTTTTTTATTCTTGGCCCCAAGTATTCAACTTGATATTCAGAACTAGCAATTGCATTCTTTAAACTCATCCCGAATAATTCATTTTGAACACAATGATTTAAGACCTTTTTTGTTAGTTTCAAATTAAAAACTTTGAATGATTAGGCAGAAGTTGTTTTAATATGAAGTTACTGAAAGTTGATTTGACAAATGCTAGGTCTTGAAACTATTGTGATAAAATTAGATTTGTATTTTGTCTTAATGTTTCCTAATGTCACCAGCTGTTGCACCAATGCACTAACATCACTACATCAAAGTTATACAAATGGATTGTTATTCTAGGACTGCGGGTAAAGGGAACAGTTGGGCTGATAGGGTGAGAGGAGTTAAGAGTACTCCAATTTTAAAGTCTTCAGGGGACACAACTCCATTTGAAGAATCTCACCCAGTCCTTCCAGAACCTCCAGTGCTCTCCCCTGTCCCATCTTCCATGACAGAATCGGATTCTTACAGAGAAGCAAACGGTAAGTTATTTTTTGATTTACCAATCCAAACACATCTGATTAAAGAATGTACTATATTTATGAGAACATCATTATGCTTTGCAATTTATACCCAACAAGTTGTTATAGCATCACAAATAAGCACTTCTTTATTTAATTTACAATCCAAATATGTCCAGTTAAAATATGTTTCTGATTTAAGAGGACATTGTGATGCTTTGTATTACATACCCAACATTTTTCAAGGTCTTTAATGAAGTCTGATATATGATTTTGCTATGAAGTGACTGTGTAAAGGACAAAAACTTTTATGGTTTGGCAAATCATACAAACAAGAGATATATGCTGTTGTTTGTGGTATAAATGGCTCTTCTAGTGTTTGTGCTTTGGCAGGCCTACTTTTATAGATATAACTTGTGTGTAGTTCTTGTGGTATAAAGATTTACATTTTGCAAGTTCTTTGATTTAGAATTCTTTCCTTCGTTGAGTTTCTTCTACATTGTTGTTGGAAGTACCTCAGAAATTAAATTGTATAGACCAGATATTTTCTTCCTTATCTTGAAAAGAAACTGTCAGTTGTTTTTGAAATCTTTTATACTTTTCGATTAGCCATGCAAGAAAATTCAATCGATCTGGAAACAGTGTAAAATCTAATAAAGACAAAAGCGAGAATAGAAATGTCCTTTAAGATAGGTTACCTGATGCCATTTTTTAAGCTTTAAAGGAATGATTTCTTTTTCAAAATTTTTTCAAAACTTGAATCACTTACTTTCTTATTTTCAGACTCTGAGGAATCAGATGGCTGGGAGAGGGTACAGAGGAGTGGTAAAACCAAGGCCTGGGGCTCCCCGTCCCAAAGATCATTAGAAAATCTCAGTTCCGCATCAGGACAATCCAACGAGCATTTCAAACTAAAGAGATCTGTATCTGATCCAAACGCCTCAGTCAAAAAACTCAAACGACTCAGTCGTGGGAACAGTGGGAAGACTCCAGAAAAGGAAATGAAATCGGGATCCAACCAGAGCATAGCTTCAGAGGATGGTGGTCCCAGAACGGACGAAAGAAAAGGGAACCAGCAAGCTGTCAAAAGTGCTTCCAGTTCTCCAGCTGTCAACACTAGCACTCCTTTGACCAAAGCTAGTGGAGGTTCTATAGCTCTAAGCAAAGACATACCTAAACGAGATACGGCATCAAATGCTGGATCAAAGAGGTATTCTGATAAGCTTAGAAATAATACAAAGTCTCCCAGTGTTGCTAAACAGATAAAGTCTGAAATTAATCAGGGTATTGTGAAGTCAGAAAGCAAGCAAAGTATTGTGAAGTCAGAAAGCAAGCAAAGTGTTGTGAAGTCAGAAAGCAAGCAAAGTGTTGCGAAGTCAGAGAGCAAGCAAAGTGTTGTGAAGACGGAAAACTCCAAACAAGCTGCTGTGAAATCCACAGAGAACAAACAAAGTGTGCCGAAAACTGACAAAGACAAGATCAGTGTTGTGAAATCCAAACCGCCTAGATCTTGTGGAAGTGTTAAAAAAGCTGATATTAGAGCAGCTGTGAAAGTGGATAACAACAAAGACAAAGAGAAGAGAGACGTTGAGATTGATGTTAAAGATATTACTGTTGATATTGTTGATACTTTACCAGAATCTGTAGATCCCAAAATAGATGATGCCAAACCTACTGAACGAAGTGAAACCGTAAAGGCTAACACTGAAAATGAGGAAGACAGCTCTGAAATTGATGATGTAAGTTTATCAAATATTGGATATAAACTAACTTGATAAGTATGTTTTATTTAGAAAGAGAATTCAAAGCTTAGAGGTGAAGATAAGGGATCTTATAAGAGTATTTTGTGTGGCTCTTTCAAGAGACATTGCATAAAGCAAAGTTCTGTATAATTATGAAAGATAATTTTAACAGGATTGCTTTACATGCATCATTTCTAAACAATTAATGCTAAATTCAATTTTGTTGATAGCTCTTGATACTGACTAATCTGACGAATCTGTACACACTATCAAGCTTGGAGGAGGAATGATGAAGTTAAAGCCAACTAAATACATCTTATTTTGGCCTCTGTGGATATGATTGAATAAATGATCTTTTATCAAAACAATGTTAACAGCTGAGAAATAATCGCTCAGACAGTTCAAGCGAATTGGAATTTACATATGTCATGCTGTAATGTGTAGTGAAGTCAATGCAAATTAATTGATTTGTCTGTCACTGTAGGAACAAGTTTGTTCATGTCAGGAAGCAGCAAAATATTGTACATCACTGGTGAGGAACTTTCAGGAGCATAGGAAAATGCACTGTCCTCAAAGATAAAGTTGAAATACTGTCAGAGCTGATTTAGAAATCAAACCTAGTCTTTTATAGGACATCGTTGATATACTCTTCAACTGAAGGATGACATAAATTCTTAATATTTTTTTTTATATTCTAATCCATAGGCATTGGCTTCTGTGTTGGACATTGACATGGACAGTCTGACCGTAGAGCTGGAAGAGGAACAAGAACAGGCGTTAAAGTCTGCTATACAAGAGGAGGAGACGTGGCTAAAAGAGCTAGCCAGGGAAGAAAATACTGTGATTGATGTGGAAGTAGAGACAGAAGATAGTGATCTAGGGGTGAGTGGAAGTTTATTTATTTAATTTTTTCCATTCAACTCGATGTTTCAGAGGTCTGGTAAATTGAATGTTCATTGCAAGACTATAGCAAGTTCTTCACTTTTGTGAAGGACTTTCAATAGTCTTTCATTAAACCCTCACAATAAATTTGAAAAAATAAGCTTAGGAAATACCCCTCTTTTCTTGTACATTTATGTACTGATGCGCTTTTTAGTTTTGTCACGACATTACTCTTACAAAATTTCTAATCATGTTATTAACCTTTATCACAGACAACAAGCCTGTTACAGGTGACACTTAAAATTCTTATCAGAATTAATGATGCACTATTAGTATTGGTCTTTGATAGTCTAATCTCTATAAAACCAATCTTTTACTAAGTAGAAAAAAAGTGAAAAAAAGCCTTATAAGATTGAAAGAACCTGAATGGCTGTATGATTGTTTATATTGGCAAGAAGCTTTTCTGACCGTTTTTTAAGAAAACTTTATACAACTCTTTGCATTACAGAACACCATGAGTACGCTGGACACATCTGGTGCTGGAGTTTTAGACTGGGATAGCATGGTGGCGGAATATGATGGTTAGTACATGTACTATATGCAGCATTTATTTACTTGCAGAATGTGAAGTAAATAGCTGTTGTTCAACTATTGGAACAAACTGACACTCTTCTCTACAATAGGATGATCTCAATGATGTAAAACAATTTTGCTGACACGAGCAAATCAAATAAAATCATTGCATTTCATTCACAAGAAATATTTGAAGAGTTAAACAAGCAGCCCTCCTTTTAACATGATTATCATTTGATAAGGAATCTGTGTTGTGTTCTCACTATGGACAATTATTTGCAATTATTAGTTTATAAACACAGAGTTTCCCATACTCAATATAATAGAAATGATCAATTGCATTCAAAAAGATCAAGTGCATTCTAAAATGTCATTCTTAATGCTTTTATTTTAGTGTCATGATGTGGCTCTCAATTATAAAATTATAGTGGTAAAGATATCATGATGTGTTGGACTTTTCATTGTACAGCACATTCTATAACATGTTTCTTACCCTTCAGCTGCGGAGAAGTCTGGTGAATCTAAAGACTGGGGAGAAATTGTTGATGAGGCAGAAACCAGAACCCCAGGACATGCTGTCCACATGCATGAAAAACTGTCATCTCCATCAAGGAAAAGGTTGGTATTAATTACCAATTTAATTCAATTATCTATATTACAAAGTCAGCACAAACATGTCTTTGGCCATAATTGTTTATTCAAATATGAGAACACAATAAATGATACAATTTCCATCAATCTACAAGAATATACAAATGATACACATATACTGTGAGTGATTTGTGTTATTTAGAGGTAATGGTTCTTACAGTTTGAGGGTTTAATGCAAGACTAGAGCAATTTCTTAAGAGATATAAATGACTTGCTATAGTCTTCCACTGAACACTCAAATTGTTCTTCATAGTTAGTTGTTTCTCTTTAAACATACTTTTGTTAAAAAAAAATGCAATATGTCTGATCTGATTGTATACATTTAAGCTCAGTAAACATTTGAAATTGACCACTATTTCAGTTTTAAAGTTCATATTTGCCATGATTCAAAGAGATTTTTGGTGTGACAATATCTATTACACTAGAAGGTTAAGATAAGTATGTTTAGAGAATTGTCGAAGTGTGAAACAAAGATGCAAATGCTCCCTTGAAATATTGTTGTCATATTATTTGTACCATGAACAAACTATTTTTGTAAAGAAATTAGTGCTTAGTAAAGAATCTACTACTAAATATTGGCTTAAAGTTTCTATCTGTGTTTGCTAGATCACACACCGAATCCAAGAAGAGACATGAAGAAAAGCAGGCTAAAGCTCAAGAACTAAGAGACAAACTCATGCTGGAAAAATCTGAGAGACTGAAGGTCCTGGGAAAGAAGGTATTTTGTCCTCATTGCTACCAAAAAGAAATGTAGAAAGAACAAAAATATTTGATGATTCAGTGTTTTTCTAACAAGAAATTGGTGTGTTATTATTCTCATTTTCCATATGTTTCTTTAAAGAATTTCATGCAAATAAACATTAAACTTTTTCAATGTTATATCGATATCTGTTTTTTTTTGAACTGCCCACAATAAAAGAATACTCCTAATGTCTGTCAAAATGACCATTGATAAACAGATCTACTTGAGAATGAACATGCTAATTCCTATGTTTTGTTCTTGGACTTATTTGGTATTGACACTATAAACAGTTTCAATAATACTTCATGTTTTATATTACATGAACTCAGCACAATTAAGTTTTTAAAACTATGTAGATATTTGTAGATCTCTTATAGTTTACTACATTTATGAGTCAATTGGATTGTCTCAAAAATAAATACTCTTAGCCTACAATAGAAAGTAGATAGAATTGATTGGAAAGAGACTCATTACATACAAGAAGCTTAGCGTTACTTATTCCAATTAACTGCTACAAACCAAGGATATCAGGGCATTATTATTTACTTATAATTAGGTTGAAGAGGTTCGAGCCTGGAAAGAGGAGCTCATGAGACAGAAGAGAGAGATGATAGAGAGAAAAATGCAGCAAACTGAAGAAAAACGACAACTCATGTTAAGGTCAAAAGCACAGAAGGCTCATGATGAGGAAGCTAAGGTTAGTTTCCTATGATTGATTTAGACTTTGACTGGTTCAGCTTGAAAACACTGCAGTTGGCAGTTATAAAGAACATGATCCTCTTTTATCTTTGTAATATTTACTAGAAGCAATTGTGAGGAAAGGAAAAGAAAAATGTTTTGAGCCCAAGGGCCTGTCTGTCTGTTCAAGTGTATTGTATAAACTTATTTATTTTACATCGATTGTGAAACGAGTTCCTACAACTTAGATTTATCACTCTCGATTCTACTTCCTGGATTCATAACCAGTAATCGCGCCGAATGTGGATTAATGAAAACTTGCATTGCAGATCCTGCTACTCGCAGGATTCGAACCCACAACCCTAGTGTTCAGAAGCCGACGCTCTACTCCTGAACCACTGTCCTCCGCAGAATATTCAAGTGTTGAGAACAAAACTTTCCTGTATATGACTGGCTATCTTTTGAATCGATTCTGTCTATCCTTGTAACAAAACTGAAAAAATTGTTGATACAGCATTAAACCCCTTACAATCAGCTCTTGTGTATATAAAACATTTATTTGAACTTTATACTTAGGAAAGGAATAGCTTTTTTCTTGAAAGGATGGGGGAACTTTGACTTGACTATGTCATCTTACAACTTTCGTTTATTTAAGATTGAATCTCAGATTCAGTTGAAGAAATTAAAATCATGATATATATATATTTTTGTGTTTCAGGCAAATGAGATAGCCTTTATAAATTCCCTGGAAGCTCAGAACAAAAGATTAGACATCATGTCAAAACATCAGGAATCTGAGGCTCGACTTCAAGAGATAATTGTAAGTATTTATGCAAAAGTTGTATATGTCTATTATTATGTAGGCATTTTTTTATTTATCTATTTTTGAAGTTTTTCTGTTTCTACATATGAAATTCTGTTGATATGACATTCAAATTTTGTAAAAACTACTATTTACTGTCCCTCATAGGGAATTTGCAGATATAATTCATTAACAAGTGTACCAATATCGTTTTAAGTAATTTTACAATGTCGTCCAAGTCCAACCATTGCAGCTCTACAACTTTATCATCTCACATTAACAATCCAAACTGTTGACAAATATAGATTGAATAAGGAAGATTTCAGCAGGCATATCGTTGTAAAATGTCTTACACAAAATTGTAATGAGATTTAGTATATCTGAATTTTATATGATTTATTTGGAAAACTTTAGAATAAACTATAAGAATGTGATTGAAATCATTCTCTTTGATAATGAAAGCTGTTGGTTTTTGATTAGTGCTAATTTTAAACAAAACCTTTTTTTATTTTTATATTTACCAAGAATTGTTTTCTATGTGATATTTACAATTGTAATCTAATACAGGATGAGAGACAGAGACGGCATGAAGAGAAGCTTGCTAAAGAAGCGGCTGTAGAAGAAAGGAGGAAGACCCTTCAAGCTGAAAGACTTGCAAGATTACAGGAGATTCAGGCTAAAAGGAAAATCAAAGATGCCCGAGTTGTACAGACAAAGCTCGAGAAGGAAACAGAGAGACAAGAAGCCTTCAGGGCTAAAGAAAAGTATGAAAATGTTTTATTCAGCTTTACTTGAAGTAGTGAAGTTACTTTAGTTTAGAGAAAACAGTATACCTAAGGTAAAATACCCATAATCCGTTATTTTTAGGGATGGGAACGAAAAGTGAAATCACTATTCGAATATTCGACTAGAACTATTCGAATATATTCGAATATTCGATTTTAGAATTGGTTTTGACGTCCGAATGTCTGCATGTCCGAATACTAGTACACTAGTCCTCTGTTCAAACCTTATGTGTATAGCCGATATCTGTATACATGTACGTGCATGCAATATCAAAGCAGTAATAACCATTATTTCGTTTTTTATCAACAGATTTGATTGGTCTTCGTGCATATGCAATCATGATTACGATTGGTTATTGAAAGAGTAATTCATTAATTTCACGACAAACAAGTTACGTGATTGGTTGACACTGACCATTGTCAATTAGCGTGATTGACTTGTTTTGGATAATAAGGAGCAAGTGCAGATCATTAAGGTGTTAGATTTAGCTGCTTAAAAATCGACTATTTTCACACTTAGGAATTAATCGTTTTGCAAACTGTCAAAAGATAATTTGTCACAGGTGTTTTACTGTGTGACATATGTTGTAAAAACATCGTAACTGCACCTGGGAGCTAGGCACGTTCTTCGATATTTGGGATCGGTTTAGAGGAAGAAAATGAAAATAAAAAAACATTATTTTTGAATAAAATTTATGGTAAACATACAGTAATATGGGTTCATTAAAATCGAATATTCGAATACTATTTTGCTATTCGAATATTCGACCCGCTATTCGAATATTCGAATATTCGTTCCCATCCCTAGTTATTTTGAAACATATTCTTTATTTAGATTATTTCTGCTGGAAATATTTAGTATGAATAGTTCTGACTGAGACCAATCTAAACGGAGAACGACCAAAGTTATCCGATGAAAGAATACGTTTCTGATGGCGGATTATTGGTATTCTACCTTTAACTGTTACAATCAAGGATAGTCACAAGGGTTAATATGTGCTCCTGGGGCACAGTTGGTATAGTATATATCTTGAAATAACTCTCTGCATGGGTTCAAATCCCGATGAGGGCATTCAGTTTCATTAGAGGTAGTCTCCCTGTTGACTTACTGAATGCTGATGGTTATACATTGTATTCATTCATTATGAGGTGGGCAATGTTACATAGCTGAAATACTTATGAAGCGATGGAAAGTCCATAAGAAATGAATAAAAGATTAGACAAAGAGCTGTAAAATTTATAATATATGCCCCTGTTTTATCAGGGAGATTCTTAGTTGATAAGCACTTGCTATTCAAAACTCATATACAAATGGTTGTTTGATTAGGTTTGCATTATTTCATATAGAATCAGCTTAGAATCAGCTTTAACCATTTGATTAAACAGCTTGATGAGCTGATAAACTTGCATATAAATTGCTGAATAAAACATTTACTAAATCCATGTTGATTGCAAATGATTGTAGTAATTTGTTTCACCCTGCCCTTATACAAACAATATTGAAAGCAAACACAGAAGATTTGATCACAATAGAAATTTGCCATTTGTCACAATCACTTCAATGTTTCTATATCAAATTCAATTAAAAAGTTTTTCATTGGTAAATTTTGTCTTCCTTCAAGTTCATCATAATATGGAAAAGGTTTCAGGGAAGTACTCAGTATTTGGGTTTTTCTTTTTCAACAGGGAAAGAGAGGAAAGGTTAGCAGCTCTCAATGCCCAACATGAACAACATATACAGGAACTTCAGAAAAAGATACGGCAAAAGGTTGGTTTGTATTTTCATTGACACTTACATTAGAAAATCATATTTGATGTGCTAATTGCAGTTGAATAATGAAAGAATTGAGTTTTCTTTTTCAGGGGTCTATATATGGGGAGTATTTTCTTTGCTTACATATTTCTTTCTTTTATAACCTCTATATTGTGAGTACTCTCTATGAGGTAACTCCAAAGTGTACACTCAAAACTTGATTTTTCGTATATATTTTGGAAAAAAGGTATATACAAAGCTCTGATATGCATGCTTACTTAACTTGACCTCTGATTTTGATGTGTTGGATTTTTGTTTGTTGACTACAATGTCTTGTTTTAAGAGAATTTTGTAAAAGAAGAAACAGGGTATATTAGGCAAGTCACAGCTTAAAACAGACATCACTCTGTACTAAGATGGCCCATAGTATAATAACTATTTTTTAATGGACTGTTTAAGAACAGTCATTTAAAACAAGATTGACTGTGTTTGAAGCTTTTTTCAATTACCTTTTGTTACAGGAACAAGTTTACCTTTCATGTAAGTTTTAGCTCAACTATCTGAAGAATAAGGAGTGGTATACTACTGTAACTCATCGGGGCATCAGCATTGGTGTCAGCATCACACCTTAACTAAGTTTTTACATGCTAGTCTGTATCTCAACAACTATTGTATGGAATTGGTTGATTTTTCACACATGTTTTCAGTGTCATTATGTAAGGTCCCTGGCCAAGCTTCACAACTCTTGTTTTGAATTTAAGCAAATTATGGTAGCTGCATATTATTGTGATTATTAATTTTATAACAGCAAGACGAGAGTTCCCAGCGTCACATGGAGGCTCTACGCCAGATCCGTGAGAAGGCGTTTGAAATGAGCGTGTTGAGACATTCCACAGAAGACCAACATGATGCCCCCAAACTCACCCCATACGAGAGCAAGAAGATGTGTACAATCTGCAATGCTCTGGTAAGTTTAAATCCCTTACTTCCATCTTTTACGCATATTACTAAAGCAACCATGGCAGAGGATTTAAGATGCTTATGTAATACAAGAATAATTTATTTATCTTCATTTCCTTTAATGTGAATCAGTCCTACAATGCTATTATAGAGAATGGACTAAACATTGCCTTTGTTTTCTGAGCTATGTCCTGTTGGAATTTTTCAAATGCTTTATAAAGATTAAAGGCTTCTTTTTCCTTTTTATTGTAATGTCGCTAAGTTATGATTGTTCTTTATTTCATGAACTTTTATTACATCTTATTTTGTTACAGATTACATCAGAGGTTTACCTACAGAGTCATTTAAGAGGTAAAACCCATCAGCAGGCGCTGAAGCACAACAACAATGGCATGTCCATGTCAAAGGAACAAATTGTAAGTACTTGTAAAAGATACAGGAGTAGACGGATGGTGTCTTGAATCAGATATTTTACCACGCTAGGTGTAGGAATATTAACCGTTGAGCCAAAGGGGAATCATATATTGATCAAAATCCAAGCTTGATAACTTTTTCAATACAAAACACAAACTATCTATTCTGTTTATCCTGTTATTCTATTTTTCTGCTGATAGACAACCACAATTGTCTGAAATTAAAGACTGAGGAATCTTTTAAAAGCCTTATGTTGAGATTCAAGCTCTGAAATGATTTAAAGAAAACAAAACCCAGGTTTTGATCATTAAATGTTGTATGTATTTTTATAAGATGTTCCTGCTGAAAAATAGGTCAGATGTTTGTATCAAACAAACATCTAATAGTATAACTTCCACTAAGATGTCAAAAAGCTAATGAAATTACATAATTTAATCTTATTACAGGAAACATTTAATCTGAAACACATTGTGACGGCTCCAGACAATACTACTCATCCTAAGATAGTGTCGGAGAAAGAGAGAATTAAATCCATGAAGAAAAGGTGTAAAAAGCTGAAGCAAAGAATGAATATGAGGTAAAAATTGAAATCATTTGTAGATTTTTTGAGAACCGAAATTCGAAAAGTATTTTTCATTTAAATTGGATGACAATAATTACTGTGTTTTGGAATACTTTAACTGATTCAATACACTTTTAACATAGAAATAATTTTCTTATCTATTTAGACATCTTTTTTGTAGAAATCATATATATGAAAATGAGACAAATAATTAAGTATAAAAAAAAATTGTACATTACTTCATTTAACTTTAACATAAGCTTTTCTTTGATCGCTTCAGTTAGGAATTCAATGACTTTTGTCTTTTATTTTAGGGGTCTGGAATATGAGAATGTCTTGGTGAAACAGTCCACTTTTGATTCACCAAACAAACCAAAGTAAGTTTATTACTGTACTGTTGATGGCTAGCCCTTTTGACTGATGTTTATTGAGCTTTTGATTTTTTCTATGTTTTGTATGATTTATAGATGACATTAACTCATATTACACAGACATATGAATGAAAAGATGACTTTGGTCGTTGAAATGATTGATATTGAAACTATTTTGTCACAATGATTTCCAATGTGACATTTCTGTCATATGGGAAAGCTGCTGCAAAAATACTGAATGGAGCTACATAAAAAAAAACTGCTCGTAAGTAAGGTATTGATTTTGAAATGCAGTATCCTTTCAAATATTTAATTTCTGATGCAGTTATAGTTTGCTTCATATTCTCTGGAGAAAGAAGACAGCCTAGTTGGGTTATTTTTATGCATGATCAATGATTATTTCAATTTAGTGTGAATCTTCGTAAAAATAACTGTGGAATTTCTTTATTTATCCTTACTCTTGCATCATTATTTTTCAATGATAACATGTATAGACCTGTATTTGAAGTATTGCTTATTAATAAGTAGAGTAACACCTTTCCTTTGATTAAGCATGTTACTGATTGTTGCCTTATGTTTTAATAGAATGCAGAAGGTGACTCGAGATCTGAACAAATGTCTACAGACCCAAGAAAGTGGTCCTTGGTCACAGAGTAGAGTGACAGCTCTAGACAGGGCACTTGGAGAGTTAAACAGAATCTTTGACAAAAAGGTAAATTTGCTTTTCATTTCAGGAATTCTAGTTTCTTTTGTGCTCTTCACTTCTTGTTTAATTCTTTTTGATTTGTAGTCAAATTTGGAATTTGTTTTCCTTCAGATTAATCTATATCAGACTAACAGCACATGCTTATTTTGAAATGAATTATGAACACAAATCTAAATTTATAGAAAAAAAGTAATGTTAGCATAATCATTTCCCCTCTTTCACAATTGTTTGTTGGGTATCTTTGTTGTGAATGAATGATTTGCTCTTGCAAAAAACTTTTGTCTTAGAATTCAGCGACAATGGTTACAATGGTTAGAAAGGCAGCAAAGCCAATATACTCACTATCTTTTTGTACCTGTACTTATGTCAAAGATACACCATTGACTTTCCTTTCACCATGAAACAATTACATATATCTGCTATAAAATAATACTTGTGTCATGAATTTTCCCTTTATAAAGGACATTATTTGTTGATCAATTCTTTTGTGTGAGGTTTTTCTGTGCAGCTGTCAAGGAAATGTCCATATGCACAGTCAAATCTCAACACTTCAACTTATATAAATCTTTAAAGGATCAATTTTATTGTTTCAGGGACCAAATGATCAAGTTAGTTTCCGGCACCTTGGTGGTCTCACAACACTGAGTCGTATTGTTCAACTGGTTGATATGGCCAACATACAGGCAACACCACCAATCCCTCAAAAGTGAGTACTGTCATAATACTTTTATACATTGCTACTTTTGGTTAAAGCTCCTTTCATGTTTACAACTTTTTCAGCAATGGGTCATCTCAAAACTACGATACAATAGAAGAAATAGTTTGATATGAGTAATATTTTGTGTTGTTAAAATGTTTCGACTTCTGCAGCTTTTTAAAGAGATATTTATGAATGGTGATTTATAATAGGTCCTATTTGGTCTATAAAGCTTCTACTCCATGGGACGATCAAAAATTTACTTTAAATATGACTAGTTTTACAAGATACAGTTTCTAATACACTTTAAACAGAACTGATATCAGTGCTAGAACCGACTTAATGCATATGCAAACAGGTTAGATCCACGCCAGATGCCAAGCTAAGTGGTTGCTGATCTGTGATCTAACCTGTTTGCTACTCTGAGTATCTTTCCTCAACAAAATTAAGCAGGTATCTAAGGTTTTGAAAATTAGAAGACACTAAAATCTGTTTTTGGAAAATTAATCAGCATTCTAAAGGTTAAGATATCAGGTAAGGTGTTCTATGTTAGGATGTGATTTTTTCTTCTGATTTTACATTGTAAGAAATTTCAATGGACTTGATAATTACAAAAACTTTGTGACGACACAAATAAGGTGTATTTTTTTCTTGCATCATGTTAGAGCCTGAATTTCTTCATCTAATGTTTGGTAAAATCAACGCATAAGATAACAAATCTTAGAAAAAAATAACAGATTTGTTTAAATTTTATAGAATTGTAATGTAACTGTATGAATAAGGTGTGATTTTTCTTGCACTTTATCTTGGATCGAGGACACTAGCTAGATTTGGCCTATTTGTTATGTGATATCACTTCTTAGCATGATATGGTTATGTTTTATCATTGTTACATCACTGTTCACCAATACTCCTCTGGTAATGATTAGAAATTATGATATTGTATGTACCTCTTCACACACTTTGTAAGCTATAAGCATATTTTTGATGTTTAATTATGGATAAAAAATATGTAATGTTATGTTTTTTTTATCATTGTAGGTCCCTGGTTCTTGTATGTCAAGTTTTCAAGCAGACATGTAAGCTGAACTTTGAGAACAGTCATTACATGATGTTTAGCAACAAGATAGGCCTTCTGATTGAACTGTGTGCTCATCAATTGGTGGTATGTGAAATTTGATAGCAGAGGTTATCATTCTTGAAAAGTGGTAGTGTTCTTTTGCAAGACACTCCGTTTGACTTGGTATCAAACACTATACATTCTTGGAAAATACTGTTAATTCTTTCCATATTCATTATTAAAATTCACAATCTGGTCAGTCCAGTAGATTTCGATAACATTGAATGATGGTATTCTGATGAGTATTGTTGGGAGAGAAAACATTGCTTTGAATAAGCATATCAAGAGTTCAATGCAAGATGATAGTAAGTCATAATATAAATATAATGTTTGTGAGGAAATTACTATAGTTTTGCATTGAATCATCAATGGTTCTTTTTCTCACAATAGTTTTCATCATTCCTGTGCAACAGAAATGAACACATTGGAGGATTAAGCAAAACCTTTTAAAGCATAGGCAACCATATAAACATAAGTTAAACTTAATACTGAAGACAAATGATGTACATGTAGATTCAAACACAGTTTATATTTCGTAGATCTCAAAAGTGATACGACCCATTTGGATTAAAATACATTTTGATTCATTGTATACACACTTTTAAGATTTAAAGACAATATTATTTTATTTCCACTGACAATTTTTTAGTGCGTATCATATAACCATACAGTTGATGTGTATTTAAAAGAAATTTAACTTTAGACTATTATGAGTCAGATATGTGAAATGATTAATTCCATATTATTTTATTGGTGAATGTGCAAAGTTTTTGACAATTTCTTTTTTTATATTTTATTCATTCTCCTCTCGTTATTTACAGCTGATGTTGCCAACAGATCAAATCCATGTGGAGAACGCCTCAGGTACAGAGATGCCTAAACTACCTCATAACTTACTGGCCATCAATATCATGCAGCTCATCACAACCATTCTGTCATGTCTCGCGAAAAATAGTCCAGCGATCAAGTCCAGTGATGCCTCACAGGAACGAATGAGTAAAACTATTGATGCATTTACGAGCAGAGGAAATGATGTGATAAGGTAAATAATGTGTTGTTTGAATCTCAATTGTGTAAAAAAGAAAGTCTTTATGCCATCTAGGTTTATCCTAATACTAGTATTGTAAGGTGGGTGGATAAGATTACTGTGATCATAAAAGTTTAGAATTACACATATATTTCAAATACATAATTGGTTTCAAGTCTAAATTGAAATTCTTTCTTGTCTGTCTTATTTTATGTTAGAAATACCAAGTAAAGTATGTCATTGATATCAGATACAATTATTTCTTTTTTAAGCTTAACTAGTTTTTGGCTACGCTTTGAAAAATACCAACAAATACCCAAATACCAATAACTCATATTAACAAATGTGTACGACTATATCTTTAGTAAATTCTTGATTATTTCCCTTTGACCAGCTTTCCAACATGATGAATAATACTAAAAAATGTGTTACTGTACCAAAACAAAGATGGATATGTTATGTTAATGATTTGTTTAAAATTCCTTGTAAAAAGAAATGTAATATATATAACCTTTAGGGAAAAGGATGTTTTTCCTGTGTTTGTCGAGATATTTTAATCAAAATGCTGATTAACATTTTTGATGAAGAGGTATTTGGGTTTCTCCTGTATTGTAAATCTTCCTTAGTATTTTTGTTTTATTTTGACTAAAAACAAATTGCCTCTTTGAACTTATTTTCATTATGTGTCAATTCTAAACCATAAGTTCTTAATCTGTTATATTGTGTAAAAAATGTATTTAAATTCAGCATCACTTTCTCCTAAATGTTTTTCATTTGATATGAAATAACGACACAAATTTCACAATGTTCCAATTGGTGATAAGAAAAAGGAACAAAAGCTTCTCTGATTTCATCTTTTGTCATTGTTATCCCTTAACTTTTCTAAGGGTGTGTCAAAACTACATGAATATACTAGAATTTTTTATTAAGATCAAGTATCCTTTTTTCTGTTTTTTTTTTTAATTTGGGTTTCTTCTAGAAGAAAAAAATAAAAAATTAAAAAAGGATGGCAATGATAACTTGGATAGTTTAAAATTTTATCTTAAGGGAGATGATAATGGTATGCATTCACACACATTTAATTATTACCATTTGTTTCCCCATTATTATGAACTTCATGACTATCATTTTGATAACTTGAAGAATAGAAGCAGGCTATTCCTATTAAGGAATAAAATACAAAAACAAAAATGATTGAGCATAACAAAATTATATAGGTCTATAGACAAACTAAGTAAAACATACATGTATGAGTTGCTCAGTAAAGTATAGTTTCCCTTTGAAATATTTCATAGAAAAGTATCATATCATGGGTTAGGTTGTGGCACTATCTCTCTCAATCTGTTTTAGTTTTGGTTTCTGGTGAACTGCTTGAGATCTCTTCTAACATACACTTTGCTGATTTTAATTAATGATTAGTGTTATGGATGAC
The DNA here is from genome assembly GCA_947846245.1 of Cerastoderma edule. NCBI lineage: Eukaryota > Metazoa > Mollusca > Bivalvia > Cardiida > Cardiidae > Cerastoderma > Cerastoderma edule. The sequence goes on from OX401412.1 coordinate 29,895,197, forward strand.
CCTTATAATTTGAATTACCATGAAGTTGCATAGTTAGTATTTGAGTCTGAAACAAGGCCTAACATGTATGGTAAAGTATGACAAGAACTGGATGCAAGTATTTCACTGACAAGGCCTTTTGCTCTTGCTGTAGTGTCTCAAGACTATCAATTTGAGGCGTTTAGTGTAAAACTAAAGTAAGCCCTTCAAAACGATGAGGGATTTACTGAAGTTTCGCAGTTAATCTTTATATTGCTGTATTGACAAAATCCCTGTGTCTATATTGTGAAGTAGTGAGAATCCTAACTTACAAATGGCTTTGTGTGGGGTCTCAGCCTTGGTTGGTTTCAAATTTTCATCAGGATGACGTATTTCCTGGCTTACTGGGGGGCGATTCATTCTTTTTGTCATCTCTGCATGCATCTTTCAGCCTTTATGAAATATAGGACTGATTGATTCGATTTGTTTTCTCTGTACGCATTATTCAACCTGTATGAAATATAGAATACATTTGTAGACCCAGCATGAAACCTGCAAGCACTTTTATAGTCATTCATAACTTATAAACAAACATGGTGATAGGTAGAAATTTCCTTTCTCAAAGAAATTGGAATTTACAACAAATTTTGATTCCTTACCCTTTTTAAATTTTCATATATCAGTATCATTTACTCATTACAAACTTTTTATTTAATATCACACTTTCATTACAAATAATTTTCTACAATCATTTATTTTTTACAAATTTTCTATCTGATTTCATTTATTCATTACAAATCCTATTTTTTTTTTCTTTAATGAAATACATTTTATCCTGCAAATAATTTGATATACATTTATCCACATCATCATAAAGCGCGCTAAATGACCTTAGCTGTGGATGCGCTTTAAAACACCATTCATTCATTCATAGGTAGAAATTTGCTGTTATGCCACCAACATGATGTAATGATTTATTGATTAATTGTTTGAAATCAAAAGTGATTGATGAATATGTTGTTTAGTGTTCAAATTCTTTGGAATCTGTCAATCAAGATGAATTGTGGATTCAGTGGTGCGACAAATTGATATTTCACTCTATGTTGAATAAGGCGTCCATCCAAAAGTTCAATAACATGTATCTTGCATGATAGATAACAGCTTAATTAAGGATGCATGAAGCATGGAAATGCCTTGTCACCTGTATTTAGATGCACATATGCTTGCTCATAATCAAGATTGGTGACTGAAGACACCTGATTGACTGGGGTGGAATCAATTAAGTATTTTTCTGTAAAGTTCTGTCCCTTTGATGTCAAAATGTTGAATCTATCTGATACTAGAGTTTTACTTATATAAATAGGTCATTAAACCTTACCAAATGCTTTTCATTTGACCATCACAACATTTTGTGTTCAAAGAATTAAGAAGGCACTATCTTACATTTTTTATCAAATCTTTAAACTGGATAGGCCTTGTGTATGTTTACATGCCCTGTATTATAAGCATGTTAATTTGTCTTGGGTGTCAACTCATTGAAATCCCTCTTGTTAAAAGTTATTCTTGAAAATTCACAAAACTAATTATCGAGAAAAAGATGTTTGATTGGTACAGAATATTGATTCTAGTACTGTCTCAGGGGAGATTGAATAATCCAAACATACATGAGTTTTGCTTATGTCAACCTTTTTAGATATTTAAGATAATTAAACTATTCACAACTCTCATAATGGAGAAAGAGATTAACATTTTTGATTCATACAAAATGTGAATTTTAGGACTGCTTTGAGAGAAATGGAATATTCATTTTAGGACTCTTGGTCAAATTTATCTTATATGGTTGGAAGTAAATCCGTGCAATTCTGTTTGCTCATTAAGGCGAAAGAGATCAAATGTTTGATTCATATAGCATATGGATTCTTATACTGTCTAGAGGGAGACGGAATATACATTAGTTTTGTGTCTGTCAATGTTTTTTTAAGATGTTGAAATTAATTCTGGAGAATTTACAACACTTATTATGGAGAAAGAAATTAAAAGCAAGTTTGATTCAGATAGGATTCAGATTCTAGTACTACCTCGAGGGAGACGGAATAGACATGATTTTTGTGTCAGTAAATCTTTCTGAATATTTTTAAAAGTAATTATGAACACTCAGTATGGAGAAAGATAAATACAACATGTTTGATTTATTTTAAATACAGATTCTAGTACTGCATTTTTAAAAAGTTACAAGTAATTTTGAAATATTCACAACACTTATTACAGCAAAAAAGATTAACAACATGTTTGATTCACACAGAAAGAATATAGATTCTAGTACTACCTCGAGGGAGATATAGTATACATGATTTTTGTGTCAGTAATTCTTTCTGAATAATTTTAAAAGTAATTCTGTGTACTAAACATGTTTGATTCATACATAATTCAGATTCTAGTACAGTCTCAAGGTAAAAAGAATATCTATAAGTTTTGTAACTGTCATTTTTTTTTAATGTTACAAGTAATTCTGAAATATTTACAACACTCAGTAAGAAGAAAGACATTAACAACATGTTTGATTCATACAGAATGCAGGTCCTAGTACTGCCTCTAGGGAGATATAATATACATGATTATATGTCTGTCAATCTTTCTCAATATTTAAAAGTAATTCTGAACACACATTTAGGAGAAAAAGATTAACAACATGTTTGGTTCATACAGAATACAGATTCTAGTACCTCCTCAAGGGAGACAGAATATACATGATTTTTGTGTCTGTCAATTTTGATTTACGCCCTATCTGTACAATCTGCAGTTCCTGCTCCTGACGGATCTGTCCAATGTCACGTCTGTATGGCTGCCCGCCAAAGTTTCCTCTAATGAAATTTCATCTCGGAGATAAAAGCTGAAATCAGGGTTAGCGGTGGTCCTCCGATATAATGTGTCACTTTTGATTAAGCCGAGTTCCTACAGATTGGGCAATAAAAGTTATCAGTTCCATCTTTTGTTGAGGGTAAATGTTGGGCTAAACTTGTAATAACTTAATATTGGTTTTCATGTTATGTGTTGTTACGGTGGTCTCTGTGTTTTTATCATCATTTAACATGAGGATCGATTTTATTTCCCGAGATCAATGTTGTTGGGTTTTTTCTCCCCTTATATGGGTGGTTCAGATAAGAGAGGGTATTTTCAATGCTTTAATATTTGTTTCTTTGCTTAGTTCTATATTGTACTTGTCAGAATAGTCTTGTCAAAATGATACCAAAGACTACAAATTAAATGAAATTTTGAAATACATCATGTAAAATCTGAAACAGCCTTAATCATTTCATCTGCTGATTAAAAGTAATTGTCTATTTGATGTTTGTCACCATAAAACTGTCACGAATGGCAGTGAAACAAGAAAATCAATTGTATGCAGTTAACTCATCTATGTTGATTTCTTTTTTAAGGACAATGATTGCAAAGGTCATTAAAAAAAAAGGAATCAAAAATGTTTTTGCACAAGGGAAACAGTCAATCCTTTCACCAAGCTTATTTCTTTTAAGCTTCATACTTTGATCATGATATATAAAGATAATGATATTGATAAATACATTTCTTAATTAATAAATACATTCCGCAATTCAGATTTTTTTTTATACATTTCTCAATTTTTCAGTTTTAAATGTTAAAAGAAGGGTTCTTTTTAAAAAGAGCTCAGTATTGAACTTGCCTCTATACAACAAAAAGAATTATTAAGTGATCTGGATAATTTGTAAAAATTTAGAGATCCCCTCAATGACAAATTATTGTGAGGAAACACAATTCAACAAAAAAAAAGGAAAAAAACTCATCTCATAGTCTAGTTGTGAGTTATGACTACAAAAACTCTCCGTATAATTCTGGGAAACACAGAAAAGTCACACAACATGTCTGTTTATCACATAGAGGGATGTCACGAGTGCGGCCAAGTCATTAGGTGATGTTGGGTTAAACAAAGGCTAATGTAGCCAGGGCAGGCCAAACTCTCATCAATATTGATATGGGGAGGAAGCGCCACTGTATACATTGGGGGAGAACTTCCGCTTGGCTCCCATGCCAAATGATGCTGGGCCCAGAAAATGGGGAGTGTCAATGCATAGAGCATGTTCATCTATCATTCCGATGATGAATGGGTTTTTTTCCCAGAGTTTTTTTTTTAGTTTTATTTTGCTTGACTCTCCCTCTATCTCCCTTTTCAAGTCTATTGTTTGTTTATTATTATGTATGGTTTCTTCTGTGTACTTGACTGAGTACTCTTTATACCATACATTTTTTTATATTTTGTTTTCAAAAATCTTAATGAAAAAGGAGATATGTCTACTCTGATCTGTGCATTCCTTTTCGATCAATAGACTTTATATATATCCTAGATAAATTATCTTCATTCTTTCCTTTTTTACGATGGTTTCAACAATCCTTCTTTGTTTTAAAACATGAGAATAACTTGTGGTTAAGTAAAGTATTTGGAATAACAGCTAGTTCATCGATAAATGACATTTTTATTTTCAAATTGATTTTCAAATTGAATCGGAGATATGATTAGAAAAGATTAAGTGTTTTCACCAATTCCATCGTAGGAGTTGTAATTTGTTCAGATTGAAAGCAACAAAAGCAATGGAAGAAGAAATGGAACTAAAGATTTTCCTTGTGACATTGGTAAGAAAGAATGTGGCAAAAGGAATAAACTGCTCACACGAAGTGAATCACTCTATTTGCTACATATGAGTTCTAAAATGTTCGGCGCAATATAGGTCAGAGTGGGGTTTATTTGAAAAAGGGATTTTGCGATTGATTTGTTTTCCATGATGGCTTTTGTTGTCTTTTCTAGATTCTGTAAGATGCATGCATAGTCACGCATTCTAAATAACTTTAATCATAATACATGACAAAGGGGCCTCCGTAGCCGAGTGGTTAGAGTACAGAACTTGAAATCACATGGCCCCTCTCCGCGTAGGTTCAAATCCTGAGAAGGATATGGATTTTAATGAGAGGCAGTCTCCCGACTGACTTACGGAATGCCGATGGTTCTACCAACCTTGACCAGCCCTTTGAGTATGGGGTCTTCCTCCATCATTAATAGTCTGGCATCGCTACTTAACTGAAATAATGTTGATGTGATGTAAAACCCATATAAAAAAAAATACATGACAAAGAAAGATAATGAATGGGTTCTGCATGGCCCAGTGGTAAAGTTGGCTGACTTAGAACTCTTGGGTCCCAGTTTGAGCCCAACCAATACCTCTGGTTTTGTGGGAGTGGCCTTTGGCATGTCACTTCAGAGCCCTAGTTTAGTAACAGAATATCAAAATAGTTTGTTAAGAAGAGAAAATGACTCAAATTGCCTTATGATTTTACAGACCATTTATGCCACAAAAGTATTGCATGCTTTTTAATACAGAATTAAAACTGTTGACGATAATTTCAGTGTTTATGAGTAAATGAAAGAGGTAATTAAATGATTAGATAATAATATTTTATGGTTCTCGTAAAATGTCATGCATTTGTGGTGAGGATATAACAGAATGCATAGATACAGTTTTATAATTCAACTGCAACGATATCTTTCAGGGTAAAAATAAAGATTTAGCTTGATTTATTGAGATTCTGTTTTTGATTGACTTACTATTAAAGGATTTTAACTCTACAAATTTAAACATTGTGTGTAGTAGATCAGAGATGATTTTTAAATCTGTTCATACTTGATGTAGAAAAAAAAAAACTCTTTGAAGTGAGACATTTTGATTTAGAAGGATTTGTTGATGAAGAGAGAACTCTTTTATCATAATGATTTAAGAAAAAAAATGATACTAATAACATCAGTTGAAGATACCAGAGACTGATAACATTAACACTACTAGCAATACAAAAAGGGATCAAATACGGGGGTCTCCAGTAGAAAGGGCCACAATATGTTGGACCCACATCATAGTTTTTAATGGCTGTGTGATTTTTACACCTTGGGCACTCCGTTTATAGTTTTGATGTCTTAATGAGATGTGCGTGCTGATAGTCCTAGCTGTAAATGAGCCTTTATACGAGCATGAATATTGAGAGATGATTGCTCCCTGATCCTGCATTTTGTGGCATATGCTTCGGTGTGGACATAAAAATATGATTGCTGGGATTATTGTTTAGGGGGTTTATGACTTGTTTGATATGGATGACTGGTAACGGCCTTGCCTTTATTATGCTCTACTCTTGCTCTGTTTTTAAAAGAAAGTTTAATATGTTGGGTCTGTGAAGTTGGCAGAGCGCAGAACGCAGGACATTCAGCAGAACAGTTAAGATAGACACGAAATATTTAAGAAAGACACGGATTTGAATGTTCTGCTGGCAGAGCACTCCAGCAGGACAGTCTAGCAGGACAATCGGATTTTTTTAATGTTCTGCTGGCGGAACGCTCTAACAGGACAGTCTAGCAGGACAGTCGGATTTTTTTAATGTTCTGCTGGCGGAACGCTCCAGCAGGACAGTCTAGCAGGACAGTCGAATTTGTTTAATGTTCTGCTGGCGGAACGCTCCAACAGGACAGTCTAGCAGGACAGTCGGATTTTTTAATGTTCTGCTGGCGGAACGCTCTAGCAGGACAGTCTAGCAGGACAGTTGGATTTTTTTCAATGTTCTGCTGGCGGAACGCTCTAACAGGACAGTCTAGCAGGACAGTCGGATGTCTTTAATGTTCTGCTGGCGGAACACTCCAACAGGACAGTCTAGCAGGACAGTCGGATTTTTTGTAATGTTCTGCTGGCGGAACGCTCAAACAGGACAGTCTGGCAGGACAGTCAGATTTCTTTAATGTTCTGCTGGCCGAACGCTCTAGCAGGACAGTCTAGCAGGACAGTCGGATTTTTTTAATGTTCTGCTGGCAGAACGCTCTTGCAGGACAGTCTAGCAGGACAGTCGGATTTATTTAATGTTCTGCTGGCGGAACGCTCTAGCAGGACAGTCTAGCACCACAGTTGGATTTCTTTAATGTTCTGCTGGCAGAACGCTCCAACAGGACAGTCTAGCAGGACAGTCGGATTTGATTAATGTTCTGCTGGCGGAACGCTCCAACAGGACAGTCTAGCAGGACAGTCGGATGTTTTTAATGTTCTGCTGGCGGAACACTCCAACAGGCCAGTCTAGCAGGACAGTCGGATTTTTTTTAATGTTCTGCTGGCGGAACGCTCTAGCAGGACAGTCTAGTACGACAGTCGGGTTTTTTTAATGTTCTGCTGGCAGAACGCTCCAGCAGGACAGTCTAGCAGGACAGTCTGATTTCTTTAATGTTCTGCTGGCGGAACGCTCCAACAGGACAGTCTAGCAGGACAGTCGGATTTTTTTAATGTTCTGCTGGCAGAGCGCTCTAACAGGACAGTCTAGCAGGACAGTCGGATTTCTTTAATGTTCTGCTGGCAGAACGCTCCAACAGGACAGTCTAGCAGGACAGTCAAGTTTTTTTTAATGTTCTGCTGGCGGAACGCTCTAGCAGGACAGTCTAGCACGACAGTCGGATTTCTTTAATGTTCTGCTGGCAGAACGCTCCAACAGGACAGTCTAGCAGAACAGTCGGTTTTTTAATGTTCTGCTGGCGGAACCCTCTAGCAGGACAGTCTAGCAGGACAATCGATTTTTTGTAATGTTCTGCTGGCGGAACACTCAAACAGGACAGTCTAGCAGGACAGTCGGATTTGATTAATGTTCTGCTGGCGGAACGCTCCAACAGGACAGTCTAGAAGGACAGTCGGATGTTTTTTAATGTTCTGCTGGCGGAACACTCCAACAGGACAGTCTAGCAGGACAGTCGGATTTTTTTTAATGTTCTGCTGGCGGAACGCTCTAGCAGGACAGTCTACCACGACAGTCGGATTTTTTAATGTTCTGCTGGCAGAACACTCCAGCAGGACAGTCTAGCAGGACAGTCCGATTTCTTTAATGTTCTGCTGGCGGAACGCTCTAGCAGGACAGTCTAGCAGGACAGTTGGATTTCTTTAATATTCTGCTGGCGGAACGCTCAAGCAGGACAGTCTAGCAGGACAGTCGGATTTTTTAATGTTCTGCTGGCGGAACGCTCTAGCAGGACAGTCTAGCAGGACAGTCGGATTTTTTTAATGTTCTGCTGGCGGAACGCTCTAGCAGGACAGTCTAGCAGGACAGTTGGATTTCTTTAATCTGCTGCTTGCGGAACGCTCAAGCACGACAGTCTAGCAGGACAGTCGGATTTTTTAATGATCTGCTGGCAGAACGCTCTTGCAGGACAGTCTAGCAGGACAGTCGGATTTTTTTTAATGTTCTGCTGGCAGAACGCTCCAACAGGACAGTCTAGCAGAACAGTCGGGTTTTTTTTAATGTTCTGCTGGCGGAACCCTCTAGCAGGACAGTCTAGCAGGACAATCGATTTTTTGTAATGTTCTGCTGGCGGAACGCTCCAACAGGACAGTATAGCAGGACAGTCGGATTTGATTAATGTTCTGCTGGCGGAACGCTCCAACAGGACAGTCTAGCAGGACAGTCGGATTTTTTAATGTTCTGCTGGCGGAACGCTCCAACAGGGCAGTCTAGCAGGACAGTCGGATTTTTTTAATGTTCTGCTAACTGGACACTCCAACAGCACAGTCTAGCAGAACAGTCGGATTTATTTAATGTTCTGCTGGCGGAACGCTCTAGCAGGACAGTCTAGCAGGTTAATCGGATTTTTTTTAATGTTGTGCTAGCTGGACACTCCAACAGCACAGTCTAGCAGAACAGTCGGATTTTTCAATGTTCTGCTAGCGGAACGCTCCAGCAGGACAGTGTAGCAGGACAGTCAGGTTTTTTCAATGTTCTGCTAGCAGGACAGTCTAGCAGCACAGTCTAGCGGAACAGTCGGATTTTTCAATGTTCTGCGAGCGGAATGCTCCAGCAGGACAGTGTAGCAGGACGGTCGGGTTTATTAAATGTTCTGCTTGCGGGACACTCCAGCAGGACAGTCTAGCAGGACAGTCGGATTTTTTTAATGTTTTGCTAGCAGAATGCTCCAGAAGGACACTCTTGCAGGACAGTCGGATTTTACAATGTCCTGCTAGCAGAACGCTCCGACAGTACAGTCTAGCAGGACAGTCGGGTTTGTGCAATGTTCTGCTAGCAGAACGCTCCAGCAGGACAGTCTAGCAGGACAGTCGTTTTTGTTTTCAATGTTCTGCTAGCATAACGTTCCGGCAGGACGGTTTAGCAGAACAGTCGTTTTTTTTTCAATGTTCTGCTAGCAGAACGCTCCAGCAGGACAGTCTAGCAGGACAGTCGGGTTCTTTCAATGTTCTGCTAGCAGAACGCTCCAGCAGGACAGTCTAGCAGAACATTCGGGTTTTTTTTAATGTTCTGCTAGCGGAACCTTACAGCAGGACAGACTAGCAGGACAGTCGGGTTTGTTCAATGTTCTGCTAGCGGAACACTACCAGCAGCAGTCGGGGTTTTTCAATGTTCTGCTAGCGGAACGCCCCAGCAGGACAGTGTAGCAGGACGGTCGGGTTTTTTCATTGTTCTGCTAGCGGAACGCTCCAGCAGGACAGTCTAGCAGAACAGTCGTGTTCCTTCAATGTTCTGCTAGCAGAACGCTCCAGCAGGACATTCTAGCAGGACAGTCGGGGGTTTTTAATTTTCTGCTAGCGGAGCGATTTAGCAGGACAGTCAAGCAGAACCGTCGGGTGTTTCCATGTTCTGCTAGCGGAACGCTGCAGCAGGACAGTCTAGCAGGGCAGGTGGATTATTTTTAATGTTTTGCTAGCGACACAAATGGAACAAATGTAGTATAACAATGAACCAAAAACATTTAAACAATTACGTTCTTCTTAGTCCTTAATCTGTTAGACAACAATAGTACAAAAACCAGGTATCTACTCATACAATGTTTTGGTCATTAATATAAATATAAAATAGGGTACAAATATTCACATTAAGTCACTTATCTTAAAATACCATGTTTTTGCAAAAAGATAATGCAGAAACTACCTTGTAACATGAAACCAAAATGGCTTATCAGGAAAAACGACAGTTTTGTTGGGAACAATCTGTAACAATTCACTGTTAATTAGGGACCAAACCCAGCATTATCTTATTTCTAATCTATTTTCCCCGAGTTTGTTTGAGTAGGCTTGAAAAAGACGTGATAGACTGTCCTTCTAGAGCGTTTAGAATATAAAAAAAATCCGACTGTCCTGTTAGAATGTCCTGCTCGATTGTCTTGCCAAAACTGCAGTCAAAAACAGTCCTGTTGGAGCGTTCCGCCAGCAGAACATTAAAAAAATCCGACTGTCGTGCTAGACTGTCGTGTTGGAGCGTTCCGCCAGCAGAACAATAAAAAATCCGACTGTCCTGCTAGACTGTCCTGTTGGAGCGTTCCGCCAGCAGAACATTAAAAAAATCCGACTGTTCTGCTAGACTGTCCTGTTGGAGCGTTCCGCCAGCAGAACATTAAAAAATCCGACTGTCTGCTAGACTGTCCTGTTGGAGCGTTCCGCCAGCAGAACATTAAAAAAATCCGACTGTTCTGCTAGACTGTCCTGCTAGAGCGTTCTGCCAGCAGAACATCAAACAAATCTGACTGTCCTGCTACAATATCCTGTTGGAGCGTTCCGCCAGCAGAACGTTAAAAAATCCGACTGTCCTGCTAGACTGTCCTGTTGGAGCGTTCCGCCAGCAGAACATTAAAAAAATCCGACTGTCCTGCTAGACTGTCCTGTTGGAGCGTTCCGCCAGCAGAACATTAAAAAATCCGACTGTTCTGCTAGACTGTCCTGCTAGAGCGTTCTGCCAGCAGAACATTAAACAAATCTGACTGTCCTGCTACACTATCCTGTTGGAGCGTTCTGCCAGCAGAACATTAAAAAAATCCGACTGTCCTGCTAGACTGTCCTGTTGGAGAGTTCCGCCAGCAGAACATTAAAAAAATCCGACTGTCCTGCTAGACTGTCCTGTTGGAGCGTTCCGCCAGCAGATCATTAAAAAAATCCGACTGTTCTGCTAGACTGTCCTGTTGGAGCGTTCCGCCAGCAGAACATTAAAAAAATCCGACTGACCTGCTAAACTGTCCTGTTGGAGCGTTCCGCCAGCAGAACATTAAAAAAATCCGACTGTTCTGCTAGACTGTCCTGCAAGAGCGTTCTGCCAGCAGAACATTAAACAAATCTGACTGTCCTGCTACACTATCCTGTTGGAGCGTTCTGCCAGCAGAACATTAAAAAAGTCCAACTGTCGTGCTAGAATATCCTGCTGGAGCGTTCTGCCAGCAGAACATTAAAGAAACCCGACTGTTCTGCTAGACTGTCCTGTTAGAGCGTTCTGCCAGCAGAACATTAAAAAAATCCGACTGTCCTGCTAGACTGTCCTGTTGGAGAGTTCCGCCAGCAGAGAATTAAAAAAATCAGACTGTCCTGCTAGACTGTCCGGCTGGAGCGTTCCGCCAGTAGAACATTAAAAAAATCCGACTGTCCTGCTAGACTGTCCTGTTAGGGCGTTCCGCCAGCAGAACATTAAATATATCCGACTGTCCTGCTAGACTGTCCTGTTAGGGTGTTCCGCCAGCAGAACATTAAAGAAATCCGACTGTCCTGCTAGACTGTCCTGTTAGAGCGTTCCGTCAGCAGAACATTAAAAAAATCCGACTGTCCTGCTAGACTGTCCTGTTGGAGCGTTCCGCCAGCAGAACATTAAAAAAAATCCGACTGTCCTGCTAGACTGTTCTGTTAGAGCGTTCTGCCAGCAGAACATTAAACAAATCTGACTGTCGTGCTACACTATCCTGATAGAGCGTTTTGCCAGCAGCACATTAAATAAGTCCGACTGTTGTGCTAGAATGTCCTGCTGGAGCGTTCTGCCAGCAGAACATTAAAAAAATCCGACTGTCCTGCAAGACTGTCCTGTTAAAGCGTTCTGCCTGCAGAACATTAAAAAAATCCGACTGTCCTGCTAGACTGTTCTGTTAGAGCGTTCTGCCAGCAAAACATTAAAAAAATCCGACTGTCCTGCTAGACTGTCCTGTTAGAGCGTTCTGCCAGCAGAACATTAAAGAAATCCGACTGTCCTTCTAGACTGTCCTGCTGGCTCGTTCCGCTAGCAGAACATTTAAAAAGTCCGACTGTCGTGCTAGAATGTCCTGCTGGAGCGTTCTGCCAGCAGAACATTAAAGAAATCCGACTGTTCTGCTAGACTGTCCTACTGGAGCGTTCTGCCAGCAACACATTAAAAAATCTGACTGCCGTGCAAGACTGTCCTGCTAGAGCGTTCTGCCAGCAGAACATTAATAAAACTCGACTGTCGTGGTAGACTGTCCTGTTGGAGCGTTCTGCCAGCAGAACATTAAAAAAACTCGACTGTCCTGCTAGACTGTCCTGTTGGAGCGTTCTGCCAGCAAAACATTAAACAAATCCGACTGTCTTGCTAGACTGTCCTGTTAGAGCGTTCTGCAAGCAGAACATTAAGAAAATCCGACTGTCCTGCCACACTATACTGTTGAAGCGTTCCGCAAGCAGAACATTAAAAAAAAGTCCAACTGTCGTGCTAGACTGTCCTGTTGGAGCGTTTTGCCAGCAGAACATTGAAAAAACCCGACTGTCCTGCTAAACTGCCCTGCTGGAGCGTTCCGCCAGCAGAACATTAAAAAAATCCAACTGTCCTGCTAGACTGTCCTGTTGGAGCGTTCCGCCAGCAGAACATTTAAAAAATCCGACTGTCCTGCTAGACTGTCCTGCTGGGTTGTCCCGCTAGCAGAACATTTAATTAAATCCGACTGTCCTGCTAGACTGTCCTGCTGGGGTGTCCTGCTAGCAGAACATTTAATTTAATCCGACTGTTCTGCTAGACTGTCCTGCTGGAGTGTTCTGCTAGCAGAACATTGAAAAATCCAACGGTTCTGCTAGACTGTCCTGCTGGAGTGCTCTGCCAGCAGAACATTCGAATCCGTGTCTATCTTTAATATTCCGTGTCTATCTTAACTGTTCTGCTGAATGTCCTGCGTTCTGCGCTCTGCCAACTTCACAGACCTTAATATGTTTGGGTTTTTAAGGTAAATGTGTGGGGCGGGGGGCGGGGTCGAAAAAGGTTCGAAAAAGGAGATTTTTTTATAAACATTTAAACAAAATATGAATCCTACAATTCTCTTAATGTATATCATTGGCAGTGGTACTTTCACTGTAATCATTAATCAAATTATGCTTTGACTTCTTATCTCATAATGTTTCTACTATCTTTAACACTGTAACTCTAAAATAGATTAAGTGAAAGTAATCTTAGATTTATTCATACTACTTGCCAAAAGAGAGAATGTCTTTGTAGCAAGTTTGGAAAATGCATTTACTGTCTAAAGTATCAAGTTTCATTTGCATGCTGGTAGCTGTAAATCTGTCTTTATGTGGACATAAATAATGAGGTAGCAAAGTTTCCCATCTTGTATTTTGACCACTTTTATTTCAGGGTAGCTGAGCAGTTTTATTCCTTAACTTCTTTTTAACTGGACAATTTCCAAACATAAAACCTTCGGCCTTGTGGTAAAAGTCCTCAATACAAAAAAAGCTAAACTCAATTCCTTATGAAAAGTAATCTTCTGATAGGGCAGAAAACATTGTGGGAAAAGGAGAAATTGCTAACTACAAGCAATTTCTCCTTTTCCCACAATGTATATACTTGCAGATTAGATTTTTTTATGATTTTCATCAGGGCATGTTTTCTTGGATCATTCCTTAACTTTGGAAAACCTTTTTACAAGCCGGATTTCCAGTGGTGGAAAATCAAATTGTCTGTATTTTCCAGCCTTAATAGAGAATTTATAATGATTAGTGGTCATGTTTCACTGAGGGCAGATTAGAAGGTGGTTATTATATGTTATAAGAAACTTGTCTTAATATCGCTGCAAGTTGGATGTTGCCCTTACTGCTCATAAAGTTGTTTTCTTTCTTATTAGTTTCTTGTTCTTCTCTTTTCAGTTATATAATCAGTGTTGGTATAGTAGACAAGTTGACGCAGTACCTACGAATGGTCCAGGGACCTATTGATGAGGACAAGGACGCTGCTGAGTTTGTACAGCATGGACTCGGCTTACTGATAGCCATCACCAAGTTTATGTCAAAGAGGTGCGTACTTAACCCTTTACTAAACGCCAAATTTTGGGCTGTCCCACATTGAAAGAATTCGCAGACGACATTTCAAAATGTGATGAAATTGGAAAATGATCTCCTGATAGAGTAAAAAACATTGGGGGAAAAGGAGAAATTGCTCCTTACCTGCAATTTCTCCTTTTTCCACAATGTTTTCCAGAGTCGACTTTAAAAGAAAAGTGGTAATATGTTGTTATTGTTTGGTAATGGGTTAAAGGGGTTTGTTCACACATGAGACAATTTTTTGCATGTCAAAATGATGTTGTTGAAACAATACAGGTTTTGTATTGTGGTGACATGTAAAGTGAAAAATAGTTACGGAAGGCAAAATTCAAATTCATAATGTGTAAGTAAAACTAAGTATGTTCGGTTTGGGTATGCAATGGATTTCGAAATCACTGCAAGGCTTTTGCATCTGAATACAATACATAGTTATTCATGGCATGCTGGTTCTAAATTCTTAAATACAAACTAATTTTACTTCTTATGGCTACTCTCCATTATGTCCCATGCAACAATATACAGCTGCTTTACATTGTAAATGATTGGTGCAATATTTTCTCAATTCAAGTAATGAAAATGCTTAGAATGTTATATAAAGGGAGAAGAAAGAAAAAGAGAGCAACAAAAAAATACCTGGGAGATTAAAAGAAATAAATTATCATATCAAACTATAAACTAGGAAAAAGCAATACATGACAGTTGATTTCCATTTGATCTGTGAATCCAATTAGTGAGATTTAACTTCCTTGTGTTACACCTGTTTTGATACACACACACCTTTATCCCCACTGATGGGAACAAAATCATGATGCCAAATTAGGATAGGAATAATTTGCCAACAACTTCACAATTTACGAAAATGTTTCAAGTTCTATCATAACATTGTATAGCCCATCTTGGGTTATTTAAAAAAAAAAAAAATGATGATTTTGTATTTATTTATTAAGGTTTGTTGGATTGAAAGCTTAAATGAATAACATATCAAGAAATCTTAATCAGAGAAGGGATGCCAGACTCCAATTTTCCTTGTATTTCAAGGCAGATGTTTATGAAATTTTAATCTTGTCAACAGAGAATTGTCCCCTTACCCATGTCACGTAAATTGGCTCTAGACCTCTCTAAAAATGTTTAAGTTTGAATAGTTATATGACACTCTTGGTTTATATCTGTCAACTTTTGATAGATATTTAAAACATCGTGTCAAAACTGAAATTGTCTGACAGTGAGGAAGAAATACTTTTGTTACAATGTTTTCAATATTTCTGCTAGCCCTTTTAAGATAGTACGCCGTTTGAGGACAGTGTTAACACTGTGTTATTGGGAAGAAGACACTGAGCCCTAGTGCTAATGCAGGCCCTCCCTCTGTCAATCAATGCGGAACGATAATTTACACGGTAACGGTACAGCGTTGAAATCGTCACCTAGTCCACTGAAGTGTCACTGAGGCATTATGGGATTACAATGAAATAGCACATGTGGAGCGATCAAGGTGTAAATAAGATGTTTGTATGATTCGATAAATACACGGCTTCTTGATTTAGGCATCTGTTAGGATAATTGTAACTTAGTTAATACGAGGACAAATGATTATTTGATTATTTAATCAACTTATTATTCCGAGTGGGGTTTGTTTTTCGTAGGGTGCTTTTGTCACATTAGTGATGTGCTGAATGTAAATTACTTAAAAGCCACTAGATCATTGTGAGGGAGAATCTAATTTGAGAACAAAACAACCTGAAATATGGTGTTTGAGGATAAATATTTGATGAATTGAGACGATTCATGAGAAAAGGTGAATCTGCTCTGGTTGAAGTGGATGCATGAGTATAGGAAATGAAATAAGATATATTATGTAAAACTTAAACAACATGGTGCAAGAGTAGAACTTTATGGGGGAAAAAAACAAAACCCTGAAGTGTTCATTATTGATCTCACAGATGTAAAGTATACTTCTGTAAAGTTAAACAACATTGTGTGAAAAGGCCTTGATTTGAACCAATGCATAAACATCATTCAAGAAATCTATTAAGGATCCCAAAGGAGTAAAATATGTTTTGGTAAAATTTACCAAATAGGTTGAATGAAGAAATATTGATAAAGAAAGGAAAAAAATATGAACTCATTATAAACAATTTGTCCTTTCTCGTCATCAATTGGTAGAAATTTTAAGAAATAAGGAAGTTTGCCTGGAAAAATAAGGAAGTTTTCCTGGAGAAAATAAGGAAGTTTTCCTGGAGAAAAAAAAAATGAATGTGTCTAATATCTAATTTACAAATGGGAAGAGTCCCCTTTACATGGTGTGGCACATCCAATAGGAAAGAAATTCATCATCCTCATGTTTTGTATTTGATTTGTGAAGTGTGACTTGTTTTTGGGGGATATGAAAATGTTCCTTTATCCCTTGTTTAATAACTAAATTAATCCATCCCTCAAAATAGTATATGGCATGCTATAACTAGTAAAAAGTTCAAAGCAACCATGAGCTAAACCAAATGTGTATAAAAAAAAAAGCATGTTTTTTATGCGATTCATGTTATAATTTCTTTTGGTATTTTAAGTTATTGTTGGGTTGATGATTATGTCTTCAAGTCAAGAAAGAACTGTGACAAAAGAAACTGCTTGTGGCTAGCAATCCCTTCTTTTGCCAATGTTGTTTCTCCCAAACACTGCAAGGAATAAGATAATTCACATTTTGTTACTGCCAGTAGTTTTTTATTTCTTTTTTCAATTTGAAACATCATAATATCCCATTATGAGGAAATCATTTTACAACCTAAAATGTATATCCACATTCATCAATAAATGTTGATGTTTCACTATAATATTTCATGTTGCTATGATTTTGAATTATTTTGCTGTGGCATTTTGAAGTATTTTTGACAAAAAGGAAATTAATATCTCCTTTTTGTATTCATATGGTTTTTGGCTGTCCACAATTCAAATGCACTTATTTTGTCAAAATTTCCATCGCCTGGGTTTAACAACTGTCTTGATTATTATTGTCAGCATATGACAATACAAACAAAAATTAATGGCAATTGAATAATGGGGTAATATTTACAATGATCCAATGATTAAGGCAATCTTAGCTTCCCTTTCATGTGACCCCCATGTCGGCAGGTTTCTGCCTACTGGACCACAATAATTGAAAGGCACTGTGGGACAATTCAATTCTCCTTTATAGTGCTGCCCCCTTGTGGCTATAATATGATGAGGTCAAAGGGCATGTAATTGTGTTTTCATCAATCCAGTGGTCATGGTGATTTATTAGGGGTCAGCGATGGCCCCTATTGTTGGGTTTATGGTTTGCGGACCATAAGCAAATAATAACGGCAACTATTTGATTGCAGATGCTCCATTCAGTAATTAACGTTTTATGGTATTTTTTTTCTCTGTGTGTGTTTTGATGTTGTTATTTCTTTGGGCAGAAAACAAATGAGCCATTCTTTAGGGTCCTCTACCCTTTTTATCCATTTTAGGTAAACGCTTTCTCTAAATTTTCCAAATTGAATGTAGTTGATAAAGTATATGCCTTTTTAATATAAAAGAATAAACATCTTATGATTTAAGGCATGCAAAGTCATAGAGAATTGAATAACGAAAAGTAAATAGTTGACAAAATGAGAACTTGCTCAGTAACCTTTTCCATATAAATATTCATTTTGATAAAAGCAGTAAATTCAACATAGATTACTGTGTAAGAAAAGAAGACATTTTAGCATTTCTTCCCTCTATTACAATGATTTCTACTTAATTTTAAAAAGGAAATGTAACTTTTTATAATCTTAATTTGTCGCCTGCTTCTGGTTTGATCATGTCCCAAAATCATATTTTAAGGAAAAGATTTAATGCAAATTATTTTTTATTACAAAGTTTTCAGAATACTTATTTTAATTCTGTAACAAACTTCCAAAGATAGTCTAGTCACTCATTATTTTTTCTGTGATGTTATTAATAAAGGTTCATAGTTTTAGTTCCCATTGAATAACCATAAAAGCCATAATCAAGTATGTCTTGGAGGGCTCTTGTATGGTCTCAGTAATTTACTTATTTAGCGAGGCTGATTTCTCAACAAATGAGTGGCCAGACATGAGGCCTTTTTTTCTCTCATCAAAAATTAAGTTTCCTCAAAGCTTTTAACCCTTTGTCCAGAGGAAAAAAATCATATATTTCAATCGTTTGTAGGAACAAAGCTTTATGTCAATAACTCCTTTCCAGTTTGCATCATTTGAAGAAGTTCTTTAAGACTCTTTCCAATATTTTAATTGACCAGTTGTACTTCGACCAGTTGTCAATTCGCAGTTAAATAAACATTGATAATACTTGTGTTTTGACCAATGAATAGTTTAACAATGCACTTACAAATAAATGCACTCAGGTTTTGCTTTCAATACTATTTTTAAACACCTTCTAAAAAGGGATGGGGATTTGACACGGGGTAAATTGGATGAATACTGCATTTTATAAATGCTTGGTCTGTTACTAACAAAGTATTTAAGTATTAATTTGTCCTTTTTAATATCAAGAAATGTTCTAATACTTTCAGTACATAACTAGGCATACATACAGCTTTTGAATTTAAGAGAGTGAATTTCATAGTGTTTTTACTCTACAAATTCAACAAAAAGTTTTGAAGTCAATGTAACATGATTTATTAGTCTGATTAACTATTGAAAGATTTTGTCGATGGTGGAAAGAAGTCATGAGGAAAGAATAGTGCAATAGTGATGATTACACAAAAGAATATGTAACAGTTGCTTTGGCAGTCACGTTAAATTTTATACTTCAAAGGTTCAATGCCAGACTATAGAAAGTCCTTAACAAAGATGAAGGACTTACCAAGGTTTCGAAATGAGTCATGGACTTGTACTAATAAAATTAGTAAAAGAATTCAAACCAATTCAATGCTGATTTTTAAGGGAGTAGTAAAGGAAGATAGCACCCAGCTAAGGGATACCAGCTCTGTCTCAAGGCAATAACCTAATAATACATGCTTCTAGGTTTTCTACAAATTTCTCAAATGTCCCCACCAAACTTTGATGATACAAATTATAACAGACAAATACTATAATGGATTAATTTGCTGTGAAGAACAATTCCGACCATTGTCTATGGACCCTTTTCCTGAAACATGGAAGCTTCTGTGAACATAATTTTGGTCTTTATTTATTTATGGAAAGAATAATTTTGATGAATATGATTCTAGTTATTCTTCTTATTTTAGAAAATCTTTGACAAAAGGGGAGAAATTTGTAATGTTGATATGCAAAGACTCATTTTTGTCACAATATTTTCAAATGTAAACAGAATTGTATCAAAAGTCTTGAGTAGATAAAGGGTTAATGGAATATGGCAAAAAAGACAGCAGCGGCTTTTTCTTGGGGAGCTTTTAGGGCTTCCCACAAATGGGTCTGAATACTGCCCATATGCTCCTAAATTCCTCATTGAATTATTTGTAGTGATTTTATTAATTTGATGATCGTCACTTGCGGACAGTTTTGTCAATAACAATGGGACAGTATTTACTCGTCCTAAAGACAAAAAGATGGAATAATTTCCTTGGGTTTTAATGGAAGCCTTTTACTAGATTTGTGGACAGGAACTGGTTGTTGTAATTGATGGGAATGAAGGATGGATTTGTTGGATCCCTTAATCCCTTGAATCTTAAAAGTTTTCAAAAGAAAATCATGAGACAAAATAAGAAATTGCTCTAAATGAGCAATTTCTTCTTTTATCACACAGCTTCATTCAATTATCACAAGAAAGTCTTGATAGTTTTACAATGTTAACTCTGTCTTCAGCTACTCTTAATCTGTTTAACCCCATAAATCTTAAGAAAAGGGGAATAGTATAATTTTTCTTGCTGCATCAATATTATTTTTTTCATGTAACTTGAATTATATATATGTATTCTTTACACAGCAATTGAGCATAATAAAGAAATTAAATTGCATATGTATCATTTTCTTTTTTTTTTTATAGGAAATCCTACTTGTTTGACAACAAGAAGATGGAGGATCCTACACAGTTGATCTCCACCTTTGAAGTGACAGAGCTGGTTGGAATCGTGTCCCTGCTCTACGGAATGTTGCTACACTCCGGTACCCAAAGCCGAGGGGAGATCGCCCCGCCCGAGTTTCCTAGTCACACCCTAGCTGTTGCCACCACTGGCCTTAGAATGTTGAACCACATGGCCACTCTTGATCTAGATATGATGCAGGTAAGAATTCCCAAGAGCTCAGTGCAATATTATAGTATATAGGACTTAAATTTAGCCTTGCATGTTGTGGTTCTCATTTTTTCATCTAGGTATTCTAGTTTTAAAATAAGAGGTCCTGCATGGCCCAGTGGTTTAGGTGGTGAACTCACAAGGTCTTGGGTTTGAGCCCAACCGAGTGTGGGATTGACTCTTGGCAAGTCACTTTAGAACTCTGCCATTAAACACCATTAGAATTAAAAGAAAATTAGCTACAACTACTCTAGTATTGGGGTGGAGAAAAGTTACCCTAGATTTGAAAGAGTTTGGGTTTTAAAAACAGGGGCATCATACGGTTTGTGTGATGTTAAACCCAAACTCACAAACGGACGCATTTTTTCTATAAAGAGCATGTTTTCGCCACCTTTTTCAAGGCATGTTTGTTATCAAAGCAAATGTTAGCATCAACAATTTGAATGTCAGGGATACATACTTTTGTGTGAAATTTGTCCTTTAACTGATTCCATTTAGTGTACTTAGATCATGTTATGTAAGGATTTTTTTTGTGTGAAAGAGGTCAAAGAGGTATTTAGCCATGTGTTTGCCAAATCTGAAGTTGTAACTGTTGTTTCAGAGCACAATGGGTCAAGAAGGGATGTCCCTGGAGTTCCGACACATTGCCAGCTACCTGATCTGGTACTGCTCCCATCACAATGCTGAGGAACTTCTTCATGAGATTATACTTTGTGTGGGCTATTTTGCTGTCCAGCACTCAGACAATCAGGTACTTAAGTGATAAAATTTTGATTGGGTAAATTGGAATTTATACTTTTAAATCAGGTACGTAAAAGATAGATTGATTAGTAAATATGAGTTTTAACCATTTCAAGCATATTTCTTACATATTACTGTGGTCAGCACATTTATCCATGCACCTGGTAGTTTATGTTTTGTTTAGAATAAAGTGGGAATCTGGCAATCTTAACCTATTCTATCTATTCATTAATACAGGATTCTGATTTCCTAACAATGTCACTTTGCAAATGAGTGCATTTCGTTCTTTTTATTTTTGTTATTTTTGCATGAACCAATCTTTGATGAGGGAATGAGATAACATGTAATTGATTATATTTGATTCACTCTACCATCAGATAAACTTAAGAAATATTACTTTTCATTCTTTATATAATTGCCATCTGCCGCTGTAACTGTCAATATGGACCAGTCAGCAAAATCTTTAAGAGGGAATTAGTCAACACTAAATTGATAATATGGGCCGCGTCACGCGAAAAGGGGCACTCGGACATTCATAAAAATCGCTGACTCAGCTCTTTCTTAGCGCTGTTATTCCAGCATCTAGTCACGCCAGTTATCATTTGTATTTATTTAAAGGTAGAACTTGATGTCCTCTAAGATGGCAAAAAGTGTAACCCCAGACCAGCCGCCACGTCAGTGACGTGGCGGCTGGTCTGGGGCTACACTGTTTGCTATGTCCGACTGCCCCTTTTCCTGTGACGTGGCCCATATTTAATTCACTCTACCATCTGATAAACTTCACTGGAGATGAAGTCCTTATTGTGTGTGCTCCGACTCGGGCCTAATCAGGCATAGGGAAATTGAGGCAATTTTAGTCGGGGCTCCCCACGCAACAAATGTTCTTATTACGTCCTGTGGTTGTTGCCCCATCTTGAATTAATCGGAAAATGTTTTAATTAAACTCGCGTGTTTCAAGTGTTGATGGGACTGATTGACAGTTTTGAATACGATTAATATGAGTTCTTTGAAAGACCCTTTCACTAGCCTCTTTCATGTTCACAATGTTACCAGATGATACAGAAATAATGAAAGAATTATATTTTTCCTTTTTGCTCTGGAAGTCCAGTTCTTTTTCTTTTAACACTTTTCTTCCATTGGCAATGTTCTGATGGTTTAGATCTGCAGAAGGTTACTGTTTAAAACAGTAGTTTTGAAGTTTACTCAACATTTTTCTTTATTTTATTTAAACAACTACTATAGAACTTTCTTTTTCTGATCTGCAAACCTTGTGTTGCAAAAATGATATCTATTAACGTTTAAATAGTCTGTTTGGTTTCCATCAAAGGCAAGAGAAGAGTAGAATTCTTTGCTTGAATGCTCATGGAATTAGATTCCTTTGAATTTGGTTAGTATTTCATGTATGTGATTAGAAAATGTTGAATAATCATTCATAGAATTTCATTAATATCATTCAATTGATATTAGTAAAATTCAAAATTAAGATTTTTCATGTTAAAGTAAACATAAAAAGGTAATCAAAGGAATGTTTTTATCTTGCCATTAGATAAATTTAGATGAATTAGATAATTTGAACTCATTGATTTACATATGCATGATTTAATGCTTCTGCAGCAAATTATTTGAAACAAAAATGCTTAAAAAAGGATGACTTGTTGTACTGAGTACTTTTACAATGGATTTTTTCAAATATCATAACAGAATGATAAAATTGTTTGCATTAAATTTGTTGTATTCTTATTTTACATTATGATTATCCCCAACAAATCTTATGAAACAATCATTTAAACTGAATACTGCAGGTGCTTTAATCCATTACCAAACAATAACGACAGTTGACCAGTTTGTTGCAGAAGACTCTGGAAAACATTGTGGGAAAAGGAGAATTTGCTTGTTAATGATCAATTTCTCCTTTTCACACAATGTTTTCTGCCCTATCAGAAGATTATTTTTCAAATTTCATCACAATTTGAAATGTTGTCTGCAAACTCTTTAAATTAGGGACAGTCTTAGATTTAACATTTGGTAAAAGGTTAATATTAGTTCTTACAGTGGGCAAAATGATTAAAGCTGCTGATGCAACTTGTCTGTAAAACTCCATTCTTTATACCATCATTCAAAGTTCTTACAGATCAATGTACAAAAAGACTCCACTTTCACGAAAAAGAATTTAACATCAGTTCTATATTCTCTCATTTCAGGTTGTTATTCAGTCAGGCCAGTCGCCCACCGTGCTACAACAACTGTGTGCCTTGCCCTTCCAGTACTTCTCCGACCCAAGGCTTGTTGGTGTACTCTTCCCCACCCTCATATCCTGCTGCTATAACAACAAGGGGAATAGAGAGATCCTCGAGCAGGAGCTGAGCTGTACTCTGCTGTCTAATTTTATTGAGGTGAGAATATATTGAGGGTTTGGTGCAAGACTTTAATTATTCAATATACGTTTATGAACATCAACATAATGCACGCTAAATGGCCTTAGCGGTTGAGGCATCTTGAAATACTATTCATTCATTCAAGCCTTTAAGAAAGCAAAGTACATTTGCTTACTATAGTCTTGAAACATATACAGTCAAGCTTGTGTTAAGAGGCCAGCCTATGGGACAGAGTAAATTGGCTGTTTAAGACAGGTTGGCTGCTTAACACAAATTGATTTAGTCTATAAATCTAACAATGGGACTTTCTGTAGTGGCTGTTTAAGGCAGGTTGGCTGCTAAAAAGGGTGGCTGCTTAACACAAGTTAGACTGTATTATTGATATTGACTTGATTTTATACATGGCACTTGGCACAGTTGCTACACAGTGACTGTTACTACAACAAAAGTGTTAACACCACATTGTTTTTAAAAGGTGAGAAGAATTTTATTTCTTTTGGGGGTGCAAGATTGTAGTAACTTAGTCAGTCCTTTACCAAAGTGAATGTAGGGATGTTGCTTTAACAAAAAGTGTATTTTACTGAGGTGAGAAAATAGTGATGGCTCAGTGAAGTCTAAAGTCCTTGACAAAAATATATATCTTACACTGGTATTGCACCGAACCCTTGATTATGATTGATATTTACATTTTAGTAAACAATAAAAATTTTGCTTTGCTTTGACAAAAAGCATATTTGATCAAAGGGGGAAGATATTAAAGTTCTGTCAAGCTTGTTCCAAAACTGACTTATATCTTACACTTGGATTTTATTGATATTGACAGGGTATTAAGTCGGCCAGTGTTTAAGATGATTGCCAGAAAAGTTGTAATATAACTGAAAAGCTGTTGACATGGCTTAAATTAGCTTGTCAGCTGGCCTGGGTTAAACCTGTTTGCTTTAGCATGAAGTAGGTTCCAGCACTATCAGGGTTAATGAACTTAACTGTTTCTACATGAGTGAAAGGTTAAAAGCTATGCCCCTGCAGGTGTTTGCTAACTTCCAGTGATCCTGGTCCTCTTTATATGTACTAATAGGTGATATAGAAAGAGCAATTAAAGGCTAATGGATATTTCTTTTCGTCTTTTGATTACAAGTCCATCACCAATCTTCCGGCCTTTGCAACACTGTTAAAACATAATTATAACATTTTATCTCCTCGTTTTGTCAATGTTTCATCCAACCCACGGGGGACAGGAAAAAAACAACTCGGATCAATTTGTCATTGCTTTTTACCGATGATAAATCAAAATTGCCGGGCAAATATTGACGTAGATTTTTTGTTCTAGAGTTTCACGAGAAATCATCTCAGAATCCTCCCTTATCTGTTTTGTCATTCAATTCAATGCTTCCAGTTGACAGACTCTAAATAAACACATTTCCCCGTGGTTTTTATGCACGTATCTTTTGTCGCATCTCGATGTTTTGTTTAATTTCAATGTGGAAATGAATCTATTGTTACGGTGATCGTCGATAGATTAATGTGTTCTCCGTAGGGATCGGGGATGGCTATTCGATATTAAACGCTGTGTATTTGCTCTGATTTATGGTCACAAATAATCGCATGACAACAATAGATAGAAGTTGTAAATAAATATTGGATTACACCGGGGGTTAATGTGGAAGCATCCAGCGATTCACTGCGTGTAATTATTTGGAAAAATTGGCAAGGTATTCTTGCTAATTATCACTGAAAGGTTTATAGAAAGAGGGAAAAAAAAGTTTAATTAAAAAAAATGTGACTGTGAACTTTACCCTGACTTTATCCTTTTCCATCGTCATACAATTAAAGGGATTGATTTTTTTTTTCTGTTTAAGGATGGCATGATTTTACCAATTTGAAATGGATAGTTAGTCTTTAAAAGCATTACTCTGTATTATCTTACTGTGTTTGATACATTTGCTGCAGATGTGTTTAGCAACCACTTTGATAAAAGGATAAATTGCTCATAACTTTGATAAAAGGATAAATTGCTCATGTTGAGCAATTTATCCTTTTTCACAATGGTTTCTACTTAATTCCATAAAGAAAATATGAAATAATTTAATATTTTTTCATCTGCTGTTGCTTTCACTTTGGACCAGTCACATATTCAGATATTGGGGATTGGTAAAATAATAAGTTTTTTTTTTTACATACCTCCCATGTAATATCATAAGAAATAAAAAAAAAAAAAGAAAAAAAGATGGTTTTACCAGAATTGCAATGTTTTACAAAGCTGGTATGTCCAGTAATACTTCCTTATTCTATTTATTTAAGACTACAACTTTCAATATTTTTGTTTTTCCTGGCATAGTGTAGTGATTTATACGTAGGTTAGCTGTCCCGGCCTCAAATCAACATAAAAGTGAATCCCCAATATGATGTCTCATTCAATCCCATGTAGCTGGGAAAAAAAGATTGGAACATGATAAATCAATGCTCACAATACTCAACTCTAATCTGATCTTGCCACTGAGGTTTCTTTTTTAAACTGGTGAAACTAGAATGGATATACATGTAGTTAGTTTGCAAATCAACATGTCTTAAGATGCTTTGAAATCTGAGCAATAACAAAAATGAAAATTTGTACTTGTTGTTGTTTATGATAGAAGGTAACCCTTATAGTGCTGAAACCGACTTCATGCTTATGCAAACAGGTTGGATCCAGGCCAGTTGACAAGTAAATTGGCGGCTGGCCTGTGATCTAACCTGTTTGCAACTCTGAGTATCTTTCCTTATCAAAATTAAGCAGATGTTTGAGGTTTTGGAAAGCAGGCGACCCAAAAATCTATTTTTTTTAAAAAAATACCCCACATCATTATGGTTAAGAGTATTGAATTACCTGCAGTACCATCTGTAAAAAGGGTTGGTGAGGTACCTTTGTGATTTATGAATGAATATTGAAAGAAGTCGGATTGACAAAGGACTGTCTATTTGATTGACTGTTCTTTTGTTTTAATTCGTGATATAGAAACTGACCTTTTGGAGCAATAACTATTGGCTTTCTAACAATCTAGAAATTGAACTCTTGAACAGCAAATGTCTGTTATTAATATCAATTATACATGAGTTTTCTGAAAAAGAAACTCATGAAAAATGTATAATGATATATTTAACAGAAAGAGGCATTGTTTATCCTCCCACATTTCTTTTTTCAGAACATCAATTAATCTGTTGTCCTTAAAACATCAGTTTTGTCTATGAAAATGGAGCTACTACTATCATTGAAGTTATGTGAGATGATTTTGCGACAACTTTTGCTATCAATAGAATTACAAATACTTGTAAATCATTGTTGAAAAATTGTGACAAAAGTAAAAACACCTCATTTTGATCTTTCCATATTTTTAACTACTTTACTTTAAATGTCTACCGCAGTTTAAGCTTCAAATTTTATTGTAAGGAGGAAAGATTTATAGTGTATTCCATTCATAATAGAAGTGAGGCGAAGGTGTATTGTTATAATTGACTAGGGATGTGAGGAGAATGAATCGGTGATTGGTCAATAAAAAAAAAATCCCATCTCCTAGATAACAACTCTTCTATGGCAGGTTATTGACAATGCTATCAAATGTTAAACATATTCCCTCTTATTGGGTTTTGAGAATGATCCAGTTGAAACAAATATCAATATGAATGTAAAGTAAATAAGTAAGAATGAAGGGCCCTGCATGGCCAAGTGGTTAACCCTTTCCCAAACAATAATGACTTTTGACGACTTTGTTGCAGACGACGTCAGAAAACATTGTGGGAAAAGAAGAAATTGCTCGTAAAGAGAAATTTTTCCTTTTAACACTATGTTTTCTTCCCTATCAGAAGATTATTTTCCAATTTCATCACATTTTGAAATGTCGTCTGCAAACCCTTTCAATTTGGGACTGTTAAAAATTTGTTGTTTGGGAAAGGGTTAAGATGGCATACTTAGAAACCAGATTTAAGCCCCACTTAACCTCTTGTTTCATGGGAGTGTCCTTTGGCAAGTCACTTCAGAGCTTTGGCCTAGTACTAGGTGAACCAGGAAAGCTGTTACACAACTGAAAATTGTTGGCATGGCGTAAAACAACCTCCAAAATCTAAATATGAAAGAGAAATTGGGAACAAAATACTGTTATAGCAAATGGGTTGAAAGCTGTTATGGCCTTCAAGTGCTCTAGCTCAATTCAACAAACAGTTAAGCTTTAATTTATGGTCATTTATGGCCCAGTGGTTATGGTTGTATATTTGGAACTTTGGGTTCCGGGTTCGAGACAGACTGATACCTCAGGTTTTATGGGAGTGTCCTTTGCCAAGACACATCAGAGTGTAACCTAGAATTTTTTTATAATAGTTGAAGAATTGTTTGACATAGCATTTAACCCCAAATAAAAAAACTAAAAAAACTCATAAAGTGTTGTTTAGAAAGTAGATGAAAATGATATAATTCATGAATTACTCATTCATCTTAAATACTTATTTGGAGAGGGCCAATCGCTAATGTCGTGATAATATAACTTGTTGCCCAATCCAATTGCAATTTTTTTTTGCCTTTTCACATTTTCTTTAAATACATGTATATCTGTTTGTTGTAAATATGACTTGTAACTCGTATAGAATGAATGCAATAAAATACGATTAAGCTAAAGCTTTTTTCATCATGATATTGTCAAATCTTCATCTGTTTTGTAGATTTAAATTTTCTCTGCTATCCTTATAATGAGGTGGAGGTAATATTTATTATTTCACAAAATATATTAACACATATCTTTGTGCAAATTTGGGAAAAA
Source organism: Cerastoderma edule (assembly GCA_947846245.1). NCBI lineage: Eukaryota > Metazoa > Mollusca > Bivalvia > Cardiida > Cardiidae > Cerastoderma > Cerastoderma edule. Next base: position 29,923,404 of record OX401412.1, read on the forward strand.
CTTAAAGCAATAATGATCAAATCATGACATAATACATTTATCATGCAGTATATCATTATAATTATAGACTTGTTTAATGTTGTGGAAATCTTATAAATTTTCATGGATCCTCCTGAATTGCACCTTTATCTATCATAATTGTCAAATTATGAGCATATTAAGAAAAGAAAAAGAGATATAATGTGAGAAATATTTTGCTTTTTCATACAATGATACCCCCCCACCCCCCTTTAGGGAGGGGAAGGGGGTCACAATTGGACAGAAAAGAGGATGACTTAATATTTTTTTTTCTTGTTTTCCTTCTCATAATAAAATAAAGAAATATTTCTATTATTATGAAAGTATACTCTGAATTTACTTGGTGTCTGGCCTGGATCCAACCTGTTTGCATAGGCATGGGGTGGTTCCAGCACTATAAGGGTTAAGAGTTTGTATGTTTATTTTACAGGAGAAGCAGTTAGAATACCAAGCCCAGTCAAGCCCTGTAAGTAGTGCCAAGAAAGGAGCAGAGAAAGACAAGGAGGGCGAATCAAGAGTGATGTTAGCCGCCCGTTTCCCTAAAGAACAGTGGACCGCTGCAGAAGAATATTTCAAAGTGACCTAGTTGCTTTGTGTTTGTGTTAGGTAATACATTGACTTAAGTGGAATTCCTCTAAGTAACAGTGTGAAGGTTCGGATCAGTTGTTTAATTGAAGGTGTCTGATCAAGAACTCTCAGAAGCACTCTCTCCACATCATTCTGGTTGGGTTTTTAAACTATTTTGTTGCTCTGAGAAGCACAGTGTTAATATAGATTACATGTAGTTGTCTAATCCAACTTATTGAAGGTGTTTGATCAAGAAGTTCTAAGCACTCTCTTAAAAGAGCTGTTTGGTAATATCTTTGTGTTAACATTCTGCTTTGGTTTATGAAATGTTTTGTTGCAGTGAGAACATTGTACATACAGATCAGTTGTCTTATCCAACTTATTGATGCTGTCTGATCAAGGAGTTCTTGACATTTTCCTCAAAAAAATTGGAAATATGTGTGTTAACTTTGGGTTTGTGTTAATCGACGTATATGAGCTTCTATTTTAAAGATGATTATGTGGGTAATAATTGATGATCGGAAACAAAGGTGAGATCTGTTCATAAGAGTAGTCTAACTTTAACACACACTTTGTATTTTAACAATTGAATCTTGTCATTAATTTTTCTACTTGATAGATCTGATGAGTAATCAGTGGTAAATGAAGAGCAGTATTTTCTATCTTATCATGATTTCACCACAAATCTTCGATTGTTTTGGACTTTGTTATATGTTTTTATATACACAATTCAATGCACCTTTTGTAAAATAGAGGGGGTGGAAATCAGAACATTGTGACAAGGGAGAAATCTCTCTTCATGTTTCTGATTATCTCACAGTGTTTCTACCTCAATATTTTATCAAACATTTTCTTTCTGTATGATTTATAATTGTCATTTGCAACTGTCTTTCAATTAAGAGCAGTCACATAATCCAACGAGAGGACTTGTGATAAGATCTCAATATCAAAGGTTCAGTGTACGACCATACAGAAAGCGCTCCACATTTCTTGAGGACTTACTATAGTCTAACACTTAACCCTCGTTTTCCTTTTTTTCTTTGTTATCTATTTAGCAGTACCTGTTAAAGCTAGTGGGGGAGAAGAATCAATAAAGAACAGTCAGACTTAAATTAAGCAATGCTATACTGAAAACTTTAGCAAAGGGTTAAAGACAGTTTGAAGTTTAAAACTTGAAGCTAGTTGTGTAGAAAGAGCCGGGTTTATGACTTTCACTCTTTATTAAAGTGGAAAACATTCTTTGCAGTTTTGATAGCAATTTCCAAAGGTTTAGACAAGTTTAACTTTGTTACTAATTCCTTTTCAGTATCATATATCTAACTAATTCCGAACTCCAAATTTGAATCTGTGATATCATTTATATGACCTTTTAGATTGTATTCCCTTTTCATTTGTTTGTATATCATTTTTTTCTGTCAAGTACTATTCTTTGATAGTTTTTATTTGCGTTAGACTTTTTTTAAAGCTGAAAATGTTGTGTGATGTGAATCAGCTTCTGTCAGTTAACCTATTATCAAACAATAACGACATTTGATAAGTTTGTTCCAGACGACTTTGAAAAACATTGTTGGAAAAGGAGAAATTGCTCTTAACAAGCAATTTATCCTTTTCCCACAATGTTTTTTATCCTATCAGATGACTATTTTTCAATTTCATCTCATTTTGAAATGTTGTCTGCAAACTCTTTCAATTTGGGACAGTCGAAAGTTTGACGTTTGGTAAAGGGTAAAGAGGTCCATGAAGTAAGAATGCATATTGTCTCTTGTTCATCATGTATGTTGCAATTCTTGAGATGCAAATAGCATGCGATTGAGAGAATATTTGGCAACTCATTTTAGTTTTGAGCATGCATTAATCTGCCTCAAACTTTGCATATATTTATTATGCATATACCACCCATATCTATACTGTAAATTTATCTGACTTTGTTATTCATCATTACTGTATGTTATTTCAACTTCTTTCTGAATCTAGGGAGCATATTGAACACACTCAGCTTCTGAGCTGTGGAAAACAAGATAAATTGCTTGTTGTAAGTATAGAAGTTCTTTTTTACAGGTTTTTCTTTCAGGTTAGCCTTGTTTGACAATGAAGATTTAATGCTTTTGCACGCTTTTGCATGATATGATTTAAGAAAGCATGTGAACGTTTTTGTTGGTTTAAACCTTTCTTAAACAACACATTTTCGACTGAAATTGAAAGAGTTTGCAGACGACATTTCAAAATGTGATGAAATTGGGAAATAATCTCCTGATAGATCTGAAAACATTGTGGAAAAAGGAGGAATTGCTCACTAGGAGCAATTTCTCCTTTTACCACAATGTTTTCTGAAGTGGTCAAATGTTGTTATTGTATGGGAAAGGGTTAAAATAGCATGTGAAATGTTTTTCTTAAAAATTTGAAAATGAAACATGACATAATCAATTCTATATGAGTGGTACACATCTTTTGATTATGCTCCCAACCCTTTTTTTTTTTTATACAAAAAAACACACTGGTAGATTGAACCTTCAAAAAGCACTGTGATCTAAAGATATATTGCTTATTATTATGCAATATTTTCGTTAGTCACAATGACTTATGCCCCATACTACAGAAACAATGTTTCTGTTTTGTAACTTAGTGTTGTTGCTTTCTTTTGCTTTCAATATGGTAATACCGGTAGTTATGAAATCTCATATTAGGTAATATGTTTTATATTTTATCAAATATCAACGCTGGTTATCCCATTACCAAACAATAACGACATTTGACCAGTATGTTGAAGACGACTCTGGAAAAAATTGTGGGAAAAGGAGAAATTGCTCTTAGCGAGCAATTTCTCCTTTTCCCACAGTGTTTTCTGCCCGATAAGAAGATTATTTTTCAATTTCATCTCAATTTAAAATGTTGTCTGCAAACTCTTTCAATTTGGGACAGTCGAAAATTTTGCTTTTGGTAAAGGATTATCCTCTCATTTAATTGGTTGGCCATTACTGCATGTGTTTTAATGTTGCTGCATGATTGAACAGTTTCGCTCTACTTTTTAGTGTTTTGACTCATTTGAGAACAAAGTCCTTGATAGGCCTGCATGCAAGGCTTGTATAATTTGCATAGCCATGTCATATTGGGTATCCAGAAAAGAAAAGAAAACTCTTTTATATTACTTTTTATATATGTTGATGTGACTAAAGTTGCTCTTTGTTTTGAATATATATTTTTTCGTGGTGTGATAAGTGTGTCTGGTTTTATTATTTTGAATACTGTGAAGATAATTTATTGGCATAAATGAAGAAGTAAAAATATATGTTGTGGGGTTTTGTGATGAGCCCCTATTGTCTTAAATATGTTGTTGGAATGAGAAAGTTATACATCAGAATGAACAAATTCATTTAACAGGTTGTTGATGTACATTCCTTGTTTTGATTCTATAGTTGTTTGGAAGAGAAATTTGTTAGATAGATAGTAAAAGTTGTTTGTCTACAAATAATATGTGTTGATATTTTAAAATTCTGTGGCTTTCATACCATGTCTCAAAGTATTGTTTTGACTGTATGCAAGATTCATTAAATGATAAAAAGTCTCTTTATGAACATGTTTGAGTTTTATATTTAAGAATGATGTATGTCCAAAACTGGTTGTTATAAATGCGAATCTACATTATTTACTTTGCTTAGGAACCTTATAAAGGTGTTTATGTCTTGGACATTTTGTATTTTTCATTTAAAACAAGAATGCAACCTGGTTGTCCAATGATAGTATTGTACCTTTCAGTGGAATTGGTTATATCATCAAAAACACTCCGTTTACATCAGTTTCGGGGTCAAGATGGTGGTCTTAAAACTAAGGGGTCCCCTGTTGCAGCCTGTCCATACTGTTTAAAACGTCTTTTGTTGAGACACTTCAGAGCACCAGCCTGGAACTGGTAAATCCAGGAAAGAAGTAACAAAACTGCCAAATTGTTTACAACATGTAAAACCCCATCTATTCAAATATACATGTTGATTAATTTTATCTCATGAATTAATCAACAAAAGCCAAGATAGGAGTGTGTCCTTGCACTTTTTTACTTTTTTGTTGCATTATTCCTGAAAAAGACTGATGCAACATTAAAGTTCTACACCATGCCAATAAAAAGGTCCCATCTAGCAAAGGCCTGATTCATCTCATGGTGTATGTTCACCCCTAAAGGTCGCCAGACTTTGCAATGATAATAACCATCTGCAGTCCCTGCTCCTAGTGCCATCTTCAAAGTTTGTCGACTTTAAAGGAAAGAATCTGCTGCTAAAGATTGCGGCTAGCCTGGATCAAACCTGTTTGCATAAGCATAAAGTCGGTTCCAGCACTATAAGGGTGAAAGACAGCGGAAAGAATCCGCTGCTAAAACTGCTCAAAATTGCTATGTTAAAAATTGTTTTCGTCAACATCTCCAATTATAAATGTTAATGCAAGACTTGTGCGCTCTTTAAGATTGTCTGCATACTGCAGTCAACTAAGAAAAATACATCTGATGCAATTTCATTCAGCTGGCTTCTAAAAGGTATCTCTCTGTACCAACATAAATACTTGTTCTGGTGTGCTATTGCATTATCAAAGTGTTATTGTAAAACTGTCTTAATAAAGACAGATTTTAAGCAAGCAGTGTCAATCCAAAATGATGCATGATTTATCATTTAGAAATAGTTCGCTTTGATGAAGTATGTCATTGTGTAAATCGGGACGTAAAGATCTTTTGGTATTTAAAAGAAAGACCTACATAAGATACTATTTTATATATACTTGTGTTCATGTCTAATGGAGCTCCTGCTATTATCAAACCGCCCTCTGAATTCTGTTCAAATACCAACAGAAACTGAGGAAGCTTGTATACATACTAGCTCATTTCTCCCTTAACCATGTTATGAAGCTAGAGTGGGGCCAGAATGTGGAGCGTTTTTCATATTTGTTTCTTTTACCATTGTTTTTTTTTTCTATAAGATCAATGGTCTCAATGAAGGTGTATTCAGTTACTTTATTTGCACCAATGGATTTTTTTAACCAACTTGTGTTGGTTTGTTTTAGAATTTTCTCATGACTGCCAACAAAATAGGATTTAGCGAAGTGATAAGAAAAAACAAAATCGATATGTAGTAGATTTTGTCACGTAAGAACGAACTCAACGTTAAGAAGTTTATGTAAAGTTTGGGCCCTATTAAGTGTTTGTCGTCCCAAAATATTGTACCGGATTGAGACCGCGTTTTAATCAAACAAAACTGCAAAGACACTTTGTTGGTATGTTTATCCGTAGTCCATTATATCATTTGGATAAGTAGATTGACTTCTTAGAAATGGACAAAAATGCGCCGCATAATTACATGTATAAACTAATTGAATGATTACTTGCGAAAAAACATACAACCTTTATTTTGGGTTGACAAGAACTGAACAGTCTAGCGACAGTTAGCATAATATTCTATATGCTACTATCCTTGTGTCCGGGTCAGTACGTAACGTATAACCCGCACTAATTTAGAGCGGGTTATACGCATGGGCCATGATCCCAACCTAATTTTTTGCGTAGCATTATTACCACATGATGTGTCGTCTGCTGGACGCTTCTTTTCAGTTGAAAATTGACATAAAGAAAGAGCATATGAGGAAGCCATACTACTGTTGTGGGAACATTTAAACATTGCGGAGAAAGGGGACATAGAGATGCTATAAAAAACAGAGTGCGTCAACTATAGATGTTCTTTATATTAACAAACTTTAAACAATCTTTATTTACCATCACTTGCGAAACCTGCAGTGTCCGATCTAAGGCGATCTAGTATGGCCCAATGGTGTCATATTTTTGTTTGAAGTAAAAACAAGAATCGATGCCATGTTATATAACACTCGTGCTAAGTTGCTCATTCTAGATCAAACTTAGATCTTAGAAATCTTAACCAAGTTTTCTCAAAAAGAGGTTCGTCTTTCTGTTGTAAACAACACATAAAACATGGGATTTCGCATGAAAACATCGAAATCATTTGTTAAAGTTTCGTGTCGTCGATTTTCTCAGTTACTGACGTAGTTCACGGATGTTTGTAAGTGCAATGCATGTATGCGCTTTTCGAGACGTCATAAAACGTGTGTTTGATAACTAGTTATAGTGTCTTCTAAGGGTTTTGTTCGAAGGTGAAAATGCCTTCATAGAAAGCCATACTCTATAGCTAGATAAATAAGTTCTTCTCCCACCACAAATAAGTTGTTGTAATTTAACTGGAAACGAGTTGAATTCATGTTAAATCATGTTAAAATGAAATCCTTCTCAAAACTGAAAAAAAAACGGGTTCAAGTCCCACACGTACCTCTGGTCGCGTGGAAGTGTCCTTTCGTATGGCACGTCAGAGGCACAGCCTAGTACTGGGGAATCCATGAAAACCGTAACATAATTAAAATGCTGTTGACACGGCGTTAAACCCCATATAAACAAAAAGTTAAACATAAAATCTTTAGTGAGTATTGCACCTTACGTATTTATGAATGACGAGGCTTTACTTGATAGGAAGGTTCGTCTCTCGGCTGTTGCATTAACGTCAATATATCCTTTTGCATCGTTCTCCATGTCCCAATGTTACTCGGTCGGGTGATCCAAGCAGTATTTGCGTAGGTAGAATGGAATATCTACGTCCGGAAGCAATTGTGTACGTTTTGTTTCACTCAAGGATATGTGAAGGTTTCGACTTAATTTTTATACTTCTTCACTGGAGTATAATTGTGGTTTACCACAAAGTCACGCATTATTGATGCACATCATAGTTAGAAATCCACGACCGGTTCAAATTGGCCAATCAAATAACCATTTGATATGATGTAGTATGTAACTACTCTCTTATAAACGCTTCTCAAACAAATTTAAGATAATATAGAACAATAGTTTTCTAACCAACATGAGGAACAGTTGGGCAGCATCTTTCCGATCAATTTTAGATAAAATTCGCAATTCCTGTCAACTTGAGACGAAATTGAACACCTTGCCCGAGTGATCTTAGACAAGCTCGAACAACATTCTTTCGACCAATTCGTGACAAAATCAAACGACTCTTATTTTGTTTGTTTGTTGTAAATTCGACGTAAAACTCAGTTTATGTAAACATCCTCATACTTAAGGTTCTTCCTAACTGAGAGGATCTTATGACTTTCAAATACATGCAATTTCGTTTTCATTCTAAAAGATAAGAAGGAGGATTCCGTGGCATAGTTGTCAGAGTTCAGAACTTGACGTCACATGGCCTCTCTCCTCATAGGCTTCAATCCAGGTGACCGCATTTAGATTGTCACGACTGACTTACGGAATGTTGATGGTTCTATTCGGCTTAACTAGCGTGGGTTCTTCCTTCCTCCATCATTATTGGGCGGGTATCGCAGCATAACGGAAATACTAATGATGAGATGTAAAACCTTAATGATAAATGAATGAAAAGACTGAGATCTACATTATAACTCAAAATCATCCTAGAATTCCACAAGAGCATGTAAAATAGTTTTAACCTAAAGATTGATATTGAATTCGACCGTGTTGAAATATGTTGGAAGGACACGTGTTTGACTTCATTTTAAGCGATAGTTTTATAACATACACAGTTGCGTTAAGTATTATTAGAACATTAGACCGGCTTTTATAAAACGTTTCTCATGAGCTTTGGAAGAAGAAGTACAATGCATTTGAAACTTCCAAATTCAAAAACGGGCTTTCTACGGAGGCGACTCCGACGATGCTTTCTTTTAGAATTAAGAGTATATTTATGGAACTGATGAATCCAGTTGATGAAACGAGTTTCGTTTCTGATAAGCAGTATGCAAGTTAAAGATGTACATTAAACTGACATATAACGCAAAGTAACGGTGATGTCCTAAGAAAGTGTAACTGCAAATACTAAACAATAGGTATACACAATATTTCGGCCGTTTAATCGCTCACGAAGTTTACAGACGTGTCCGAATGAAACTCATTCGGACACCTCTAGTTACTTCGTCAGCGGCTGATCGTTGGAAATGTTGCAGTACCCTTATACTCGTTCCACCTTTGTGTTAGTATTTCACACGGCACGGCTTGTTTGACAATATTTACCACGATCTACAAGGGGTATATATCACACTCAATACCTTAGGGCGCCCAAACCTCCGTAACCATCATGATCGAACCGTGCGATTTATTGCCCAGATAAAGCACAATGTAACTTTCCTTCCCTTGAGCTGTTGGTTTTTTTAGCCGTGTCGTGCTGAAACCAGCGTTTGACCTTAAATAATCGGGCACACACTGTTTCCCTGTTTTCAATTGTTTATAGTAAGATATCTATCCAACATTGAATCTTCTAGTCAGAGTTTCATGAACATCTACAAAAAGAGCGTCTTCTTATTCCAGAATGTATTCAATATGTGTATGGTCCATCTCGTCGCTGTAAAAGACAAAAACAAAATGCATGAACAATAATTAAGCATATTAAGGTAGTCTACACCGTTTTGACCAATTATACGACTGCAATCTGTGGATTTGATACCATGTTCTTCCATCTCAAAGGAAAAGGCAGTCCTTGTGTTTTAACTGCGAAACACTCTCTCAGAAAACTATTTAACCCTTATAGAGCTTGAACCGACTTCATGCTTATGCAAACAGGTTGGATACAGGCCAGCCGCCAAGTAACCTGTTTGCTACTCAGGGTATCTTTCATCGTCAATTAAGCAGATATTTATGGTTTTTGGAAGCTATACGACACAAACATATATATTTCTAGAAAATTACCCAGCATTATGATGGCTAGGGAAGCTATGGAACTCGTGAAGGGTATTCCCAAATCACCCTGTATTTTAGAAAAACACCTTCCTGTATGACCATGTCCAGAGGCATGCTCTCACTACGCAATTAAAGGGAAGTACCTACGTCAATTAACAATAATGGTATATCTGGGTAACTGTTCCATAGTTTCTGAAACGTCATATCGCTCACAAAGCTAGCAGAGGCGTCCGAATGATTTTCGGACATCTCAACAAAGTTCTTGAAGGTTACTTTTCCGAAATGCTGCGATTTGAATAATACAGATACTACCTTCAGTTGCTTGCCATAGGCAGAACTCCTTTCGGATCAGCATTGGCAATCCGAATGTGGTCATAGGAGCGAGAGTGACGCATCTAAGTTGTACGAAGTATTTTTACAACCCATCTAAAATGATCAACTTGCAATTAATCCAGTTTCCACCATGCTTGGTTTATGGTCATCATGATGCTTTGGATGTTAGTACCGTGGTATGGTCATCGGATACGATTTTAATTATACAGATACTACCTTATGTTGCTTGCTACACGTGGAGCTCCAATTCGGATCAGGCTTGATAGTCCGAATATGGTAATAGGACGCCTCTCAGTCCATGTTATGTGCATTTAAATGGAAACGTGAAAAAGAATCATCTTTTAAAAGTTGTGAACTAGGACATAATAGTTTCCACTGATATCGAATGTCCTTGGTTCGATCCCAGATAGCGGAGAGGTGTTAATGCTGGAACTGACCCACACATCGACGCGTGAACCGGTTATGTATCCTGGAAATAGAATACAAATTGATGAATCTAATTTTAAGAACTTGTTTTACAATCGCATAAATCCATATAAAGTTGATAAGTTACGACTAATCCAGTTCTTACTATGCTTGCCTATATTAATCGCAGTCTTGTACGATCTTAATCGATTCTATGATTATTATGATGCTTTGGGAGTTAGTAATGTGGTTTGTTCACCCAAAATGCGAACGTTTTGAGGTGTTTTGCGATGCAGATTTGCTTTCTGTTAGTTTTTTGCACGACACAGTTCATGAAATCATTTTAAACGTTCAGATAATGTGTTACGCATGCATAGTTTCGTTTTGATTATCTTTAATTTGTTCTGCATGTTTTTTTTAACTTCTTGTGTGGTATCACTAGTTTGAGGATACGAAAGTACAATTCTCGTATCATCTCATATTACTCTTTAGCTTGATTTACTTCGTGTGAAATTTTGACTTTTTTGTCTGTAGTCTCTAGAGATTTGTCCTCTAGCCGGTTGCTAAGTCTAGATTACCCACACCTTTACAATACTAAATTATTATTGAAACAAGAACCAGAATACAGATTGCTATACACCGAGTACTAACTGTACAATCTTATATCAGCATATATTCAGTACATCTGGCCGCTGCGATAAACAAAAACGAAATGCATGTACCAAATTAAGCTTATTTGGGTAGTCATTTGGACACCTTTGTGACCTATTGTATAAGGAGAAGTCTTTGGAGTTGATAGAAGATGTAAAAGCACAAATGCATGACCATGTTACGTATATTAAGGTAGTCATTCTGACAACCTTTTGACCAAGTATACGACTGCAAATCTGTGGATTTGATACACAATTCATTCCATTTGAAATAGAAAAGCAGTCCTTGTGGTTTCACAGCACAACACTATACCAGAAAAACAATATAAGGAAGCTATGAAACTTGTCAATGGTCGTCCGAAATCATCGTGTGTATTTTAGAAAATCGCCTTTCTGTTTGACATTATCCAAAGGCATGCTCTCACGACAATACAAGTTCATAAGAGAATAAAAGTACAATGATAAAAGATTGTACGAAGGTCCCCCGCCGAATGGTAATTTATTAGTCAATATTTAGTGGATGTATTCAGTCTAGTCCAATTTTCTCAACACCGACAAAAACCTTTTTTTTTTAAAGATTTTTTGTTAAATAGCATAATTTATTGGAATGCACCTCACCATCCTATACTTATATTTGTAAATACACGTGCTACACTCCTTTCGACATCCTATCCAAATCGATTGATGCTTATTTATTGTAACTAATAAAATAGTCCATAATCCAATTTATCAACAAAAACCATACATGTACAATTGAATAAACTTTGAAATTCACAACTGGAACCGATTAAGTTATTGTTTTTACTTTATTACCGACATTACAGCGTTTTTATTTAGTCGGGCCATTTACTAAGTCCAGCAAATAACGATTATCCTTTTGAATTCAAAAACTTAATAACTACTGGGAACAAATATACATCGTTTTAAATCAGAGGTCTGTATACAAATAAGGTTGTCTAGAAGGGTACTATCTAAACAAAGTTCCTACAACAAAACACTATAAAGTATTTAAAGTATTGTACTTTAAGGAAGGAAGTTTTTTTAGAACATCAAAGTCAATTGTTACACAGCCTACAACTAAATACTTAGTAATCTACTGTGTGTCAATCGGAACTACTCGGGTATTTCCGTGAGCTGTGAAATACACCTCGGATATAAGTGTAGGGTTACAATTTTTCGGGTAAATCGGCATCCGCCAATTAACACATTTTCTAAGCGTGCACGTTAAGTAGTTCAATGTGTATGGAAGTGTTGGACATCCTGTTAAATCATTTTTTATCAGTAACTCATACCAAATGGCGAAACTGTTGTTGTGACATGTATAGTTGTTTCCTCAATCAAATTTAACGACTTTTAAGATTTCACATTTAAGATCTATTTTTAAACACGAAAGTGAAGTGACGTGTCATTCCGTTGGGAACCAATATGGCGTCATCCCTATTATTTCAGAGGTGTTTTCATTCGATAAACCCGATGTGTTCAGATTGACTGTGTGTACCATAGCAAAACATACCTCTTCTTGTTATATTCATAGAATCATTTATAAAGCTTAGTGACTTCGCTTGATAAGCCAATTTTGCACTAGCAAATATCTAGATTAATTTTATTTTCGTTTAATTTTGTTATTAAAAAAGTATAAGTGATAGAGGTATGGCTTGGTATGTAGGTACGAGTAGATGATACACAGGTAATGTTTGGGGCGGATCTGTGAAATAACGAATTGTAAGGGATGTGCACGTCACACGACAATTTTAACGCATCGGGTTTATCGAATGAAAACACCTCTTGCATAATACGGCAGCTGCCATATGACTTCTTGCAAGATTGTTCTTTTCATTGTACTTTTGTTTTCACAGATATATCTTAAATGTAACCTCTAAACATATCACCGTATCACCGTATTTGTTTTACATCGATTGTGAAGGAAGCTGAAAGCTTGTTCAAAGCCACTCTCGATGACTGCTTCCTGGATACTAAACCATTAATCTAAACAGTCGTTTAATTTGATAAACGAATCAGCTATATATCATAATTCTGTTATAATTTCACTATCATGTATGAGTTATCGACCAAAATTATGATTTAAAATAATGTTCAGCAGTTTACATATACATTTTATTAATCACTCAACGTGGGCTCTCACAGGAAAACATGTTATGAGCCGTGGGCATTAAACACAAAATTTGTAACCCTACACTTATTAACGAGGTGTATTTCTCAGGTCACGGAAATACCCGAGTAGTTACGATTAGCCACACCTCGATACATGGAGAGAAAGGTGATGGAGGAAGAGTTTAGACAGACGAGATCGGATAGACTGAACAAAGAGGGAATAAGGGGAATAGCGCGACGTGGAGAAAACTGCATGCACGTCCCATTTACGAATTCCGTTTTCACGTGATGGGCCCAAATCACTTCCAGGTAAATTGTCTGGCGCGACGGGGAGTCGAACAAATTGAGACATAAGCGCAGCGAGTTCCGGCAACGCTCTGGCTGTAATTAGATATATTAGAATCCGGTGCGAGCCACGTAATTTCAGGTGTCACCCGATTATTATTTATTCCGCCATTTCAGATGTGGGACTAGAATCCGAGCGGGGGCACCACGGTACTAGTTCAATATAACACGTGTCCGCGCATCAAACTTCACGCTGCTAACTTCCGGTCTCAGACGGGTTCGCCCGACATTTAATGAGGCTATTTTTCTGGCATTGTTTCTCTTTCCCGGGGACCCGTCTAACAATGGCGGCTCCTCGTAATTTCCGCTGGAATAATTAGAATAACGAAACACGTTCAATGAAAATTTATTGAAATAATGATCCCAATTTTCCCACTGTGTATCGCGGATTAATTTATATGAAACATTTATTGCTACGCACGTTGTGAAATGGTGGAAAACAAGCCCGTCGCGGTGTTCATTCCCCCCTATCTGATTAAATGTAAACATGCGCCTGGGATCCACTTCCTGGCGCCATTGACCAAAGGGCCGCTCCGCCAGGAAAGACCTGACCTGGATAACTGTATAAAATAACAATAATGATGATGGGTACATGTATGAGTGCGGTGTCGTTGAACAGGCATTGATATTGCGAACACATGTATGTATAACCTTTATCCCATCCCAAAAGAATAAAAATGGATAACTGTATTAAAAACAATAATGATGACAGGTATGGGTGAGGTGTCGTTGAATAGGCATTGATGTATCGTACATATGTATGTATAATTCTTATTCAACCCCAAACGAAAAAAAAACAGGTAATGTAACATGTGGTCTTGCTACGTTTGATTTTGGTGTGCGCATTTAAACGTGAATATTAAAGCCTATTTCAGTTTGAAAAGAAAGAGCAAATAGGTAAATGAAATCAGAGCATTATATTAGGTTAAGGACGTTAGCGGATTTACAATTCCTAGGATATACAATAAAGATAAGTAATATATCAAATAAACAATTTACAGATGCAAGAAACTCATGTTAGAAAAAAATAGATGAAATGGTAAATGGTGTATCAGACACACACTTATTCACTGTACAAGAGTTTAAATGGATCTATACATTTCAAGTCCGATATTACACAAAATATGCTACGAACTACATTCCCTTTTAATGAGTACATGTACATGCATTTTTGGACATCCACAGTTCCAGTTCTTATTGATGCTCCAATTAGAGGGTATGGCTTGAATACGAACAATATATAATACATATAGATAGCAGGTGGCGTAAAGAAAACCGCTTTGTGAACATGCTATCTTGGATCTATTTATTACAAGTCAGGTGGAATTTTCTCAGAGTATGATATTTAGTCGATTTCCCAATTGGTGAATATATATTTTTGTTTAAAGGTCAAAGCAGCGTTGATTACAAAACAAAGCAAACGAAAAATACGTTTGATCTTTATTGTATTTGGTAGAACGTCTCCCTTTATCTCATTGATTTCTTCTATCTTCTTATCCAGATACGTTATAAAAAGGGTACATTTGACATAAGGGGGTCAACTCTTGCCTTACGTTTAAAACAAAGGCATCATTCGTCCTGTGCAGTAGGTACATACTAATCCACGAAATACTCCCGAACTCTTTTAAACATGAAAACCCCGGAGAAAAGTTTGACATTTTCCCCCGCCTCGGCCCGAGTTGTTTTGTAATGTCCATGGCGATTCCCCGTGTATGCAATCGCGTGATAATTATAATATTCATCTGATAACGGTGCGGAAAACAATAAAACATTTGCAAATAGTTTTATGGGGATGGGAAATCTTTGAACGCCATGGCACATTGATGATTGGTCACGAGTCGCTTCCTGTCACGTGGTATAGATCGTATGTGTCCGGAAGTGCGTCAAGCGAAAAGGTGGTGTTTCTTTCACTTTTTCCTTTATAAACGGATTCGTTGGCGTCTCCGTGCCCAAGTGGAAAGGGTACAGGGTACCGTTTTACTAAACTGCTTAAGATTTGCGTAAGTCTAAAACAGCAATTACCCTTATTTCAATATTGGGCCAAGCACTATTGAAAGGTAACACATCAGTGGAATCGTCTCTCCGAGACGCTTCCAATGACGTGTCACATTGCAATTCTGTACTTTCATTGAAGATACTATCAATGTTTATCAGTTATGACTTACGCAAATAGTTTCCTTTAGTTGTTTAGTAAAACGGTACCCAAGTGCCTGTCTCACACAGATTCGTAACTTTACATCTATGTTTACGTAGTTGTCGCTATAACGCTTGAATAAATTATCTTACGCTTAGTTTTAAAGATGATTTGTTCATCAATGCTACTCATATCATAATCAAACATTTTGATACCTCACTGTGAGACGTCATATTCCCTAGTCTTTTAGTGTTCTTGTTCACTTGTTCATTGTTGAGGATCTTGCGGAAGATTGTCAGTTTAAATTATCAAATAGGTTTCCTCGTTTAAGAAAGTCTTTATTATTATTTTTATTATTATTATTGTTATTACTATTACTACTTTTATTATTATTATTCTAACTTTACATCTATGTTAACGAAGTTTATACGCAATGTACGTATATATGCAGATGTCTTTGTTTTGTGAATGGAAAATGGTCATGCGTTTAAAAGTAAGATTACGGTTTCATAGGTACGATTCATGTGCTGTTCTCGAGCTGCTCTGAGGTACTCTTTATATATCTATGTTTACGAGGAAATATATCGTACGGACCTTTGTGCGAGACAGACCCCTTAACTTGAAATCACATGGACCTTCTCTGCGTAGGTTCAAATCTCGTTAGTGGTAGTGTTGGAATTTTAAGCAAGTTAGCCTCCAATCTAGTGACCGACAGGGTGTCGATGGTTCTTCTTTTAGTGTTGGAATTCCAAGCAAGTTAGCCTCCAACCTAATGACTGACGGAGTGCCGATGGTTCTACCAGGCTCAACAAGCCATTGTGGCTTATTGGGCTCGGTATCTTCCTCCATCAATTATTAGTCATATATATAACAACCATAACAAACAACCCGTATTCAGGGGTTTGGAGACTGATTCGAAATTTAAAGTAGCAAATCGAGAGTTTCATATAAAACTATAGCATATCCTTCTCTTAAAGCTTTACCAAACAATAACGACATCTGACCAGTTTGTTGCAGACGACTCTGGAAAACATGATGGAAAAGGAGAAATGACTCATAACAAGCAGTTCCTCTTTTTCCTGTAATGTGTTCTGTCCTATTTGATGATTTTTCAATTTCATCACATTTTGAAAAGTCGTCTTTCAATTTGGCAAAAATTTGGTAAAGTGTTTAGGCAAGTGATATAGATCTTACCCGAAAGCAAACAGACACGTGACCACTTTGTTATTATTCAATGTGAGTGAACACTTGTCACATCAATAGTTGATCCTCAAATTTGACATGTAGAAAGATTGATGCTATAACGAGGTAAAGCATCAAAGCATCAAAGAAAAGGAATGGGTTCGTGCAAAACAGAACTAGCTCGAGAAAATGGCTAGTTCAATACTGACCTATCTCGAAAATGATAGTGAGTGCAATACTGAACCATCTCGAAAATAGGGTTAATGCAATACTGAACTATCTCGAAAATAATAATGAGTGCAATACTGAACTATCTCGAAAATAGGGTTAATGCAATACTGAATTATCTCGAAATAATAATGAGTGCAATACTGAACTATCTCGAAAATTGGGTTAATGCAATACTGAACTATCTCGAAAATAATAATGAGTGCAATACTGAACTATCTCGAAAATAGGGTTAATGCAATACTGAACTATCTCGAAAATAATAATGAGTGCAATACTGAACTATCTCGAAAATAATAATGAGTGCAATACTGAACTATCTCGAAAATAGGGTTAATGCAATACTGACTTATCTCGAAAATAATAATGAGTGCAATACTGAACTATCTTGAAAAAAGGGTTAATGCAATACTGACCTATCTCGAAAATAGGGTTAGTGCAATACTGACCTATCTCGAAAATAGGGTTAGTGTGATAACGACCTATCGCCTCAAATTCTTGTATTTTATCCGTTCACTGCATAACAATGCAAATGTTTATCATTTCATGTCTAAATTCATTATTTCTGTACAAAACTCATCTTAATGCTCTTGATATACTATTTCACGACAAGAGATGAGCTTGTGACTCTCAGTTCATTTATACATATGTATTTCTTTTGTTTTAACTTAAACAACACATTATAACCTCCCTTTAAAAACTTCATTTTAAGATTATAAATACTAATTTCACACCTTGCTACAGTACGGCATACAATAGCGCAGGGGATAGAGTGACCCAATCAAAAGACATGAGTTAATACATTAGCTTTCTCGTGTCACAGGTTCGAGTCCCTCAGCTGGTAATTGCTTTTCTACTTATTATTTCTTCCCTTTGAATATTCATTTTTTATATTGATTTTTATTTTGATATACCTTTTTTTCGTCTACTCTTTTAATGTCCTTTTGTTTTATGTTTTTATTTTGGATTAAGGTAATGCTATCTTAATTAACAAGACCATTCAGTTTAATTCAATTGTATGTAGCCCGTCTTTTTTAAAATAGAGACGACACATATATTCTATGAGGAGCCATGACATTATTTTCAACCATTTTAATCGACATGTATTCTTGAACGGGATTTAAAAGTAAAGACCATTCAGTATAATGCAATTGTATGTAGCCCATTTCTCACAACATAGAGATGGTAGAAACATCTATATGGGGAGCTATGTTTCTTATCATCAAACATTATACTCGACATGTATAATCGAATGGGATTTAAAAGTCAGCTCTATTGAAACCAATACCATTACGTGTATGGTCTTTTATGCAGCCCTCTTCTTACAACATAGAGATGATAAAATATCTTTTTTTGCGAGCTATGTTTCTTGTTTTCAAACATTTTACTCGACATGTATTCTCGAACGGGGTTTTAAATTCAGTTACATCTAGACCAAGACCATTCAGTAAAATGCAATTGTATGTAGCCCCCTTCTAACAACATAGATATGACAGAAATATCTTAATTGGAGCTAGGTTTTTTTTTTATTTTCAAACATCATACTCGTCATATATTCTCGAACAAGATTTAAAAGTTTGTTACATTTAGACCAGCACCATTAAGTGTAATGCAATTGTATGTAGCCCCTTTCTCACAGCATGGTAGAAATATCCTTATTGGGAGCTATGATTCTTATTTTCAAACATGATACTCGACATGTATTCTCGAATAGGATTTAACCCTTAGAATGCTTGGTAATTTTCTAAATATATATTTTTGTGTCGTCTTCTTTCCAAACCCTTAAATATCTGCTTCGTTTTGATGAGGAAAGATACTCAGAGGAGCAAACAGGTTAGATCACAGGTCAGCCGCCAATTTCCTTGGCGGCTGGCCTGTATCTAACATGTTTGCATAAGCATGAAGTCGGTTCCAGCACTATAAGGGTTTAAAGTCAGTTACATCTGGCCACCCTAACGGTTCAATGGTACCGGAGCTTTAAATGTCAGAGCATTATGGCGCGATTTCAAGTGCCGTCACCCTCCCCCTCAAGGGATCCATCGTTATTCGAGGGCCGAGTATTAAAAACTGGAGTCGCCGTCTGCTTGTAATCGAGCCGGATTATTGACAGGAGTCCATTTGTGCAATAAAACTTGATTAAAACATCTCAGTTTACATATGCCCAAACTTTTTCATGCAATCGAGTGAATGTTTCTGAGGCATGATAGAAGAATTGTTGTGTTTGTTCGGGTGGTATTTTGTTTCGGGGGAAAAACAATATATGATATAATCAGACGAATTTTGAATAAGGTTCCTGAATCAGACGTTATTGTTATAAAAATGACAATGAGAAAATCTTTATTACGAAATGTAGGCGGCAGGCCCATAACACACAATTTATATTCAACATATAGTAATTCATTATAGAATATATGGACACACATAGAAAGCAATATAACATTTGAAACTAAATCATCGTATTCAGTTTGGAAATGTTTCCTTCTTTGTACTAAGCAAACCATAAAGCTATTCAATCGAATAGGAGCTTGATTTCCTTAATTTCCAGTAAATCCTAGCATTTGATATTGGACGATTATTGATGTATCAAAAGAATCATCAGTGGAATCATTGAAAGGAACGTTTATTTTCGGAAAAATCAAATCATTGCAATCAATCGATTGCTTGCATTAGAGCACACGATGTGACCAATTAAAAAAAAGGAGACAAGAAAATACATATATTTCTTTTTATTTCTTATTTTTCGGTGCTTTTAGCATTCTATAATCAAATCCAGGATACCTTTTCGAACCGCTAGTCATCAGCTTCAAAGCATCTCGACTACTTATGCTAGCAATTTAACCCCCAGATTCTGAAAAAGAAAAAAAACCCACCCATCCTTTATGAGGTAATGGGGGTTAACCCATTACCAAACAATGACGACATCTAACCACTTTATTGCAGACGACTCTGGAAAAGAGTATTGCTAAGTAATTGCTAAGAGCAATTTCTCCTTTTTCCACAAGGTTTTCCGCTCTATCTAAAGAATATTTTTCAATTTCATCACATTTTTAAATGTCGTCTGCAAACTCTATCAATTTGGGACAGTCGAAAATGTTGTTTGGGAAAGGGTTAAACAAGCAGAGTTAATTCGACTGTTTCCAGCCCTTTCACCATCGCTGTAAGCTTCATTTATTTTCAATTTGCAACTGCCGGGTCAATGGGGAAATTAATCAATTTAATCTTTGTAACCCCCCAAGACAGTCCGAATGATAGAGGGAAAACCCGGGACCCCGCCCTGGGAAAGAGAGGCTACAAGGCTTCCGTGTTATATGGTACATAACTCGTTTATGCCATCATTGAGTTGTTTAGATTTTCTTATCAAGTTTTTGCTTATAAGCTGCGGTTACTGTTACTCGTTATAATTTCATTTTTTTTTAATTCAAAACATGTTTTCCTTGCTTCATATATACGTTAATTAGGTATGATAGGTTATTCTGTTTTGGAGTTGCTGTTTTTTCTAACTTGTATGCTTGCTGTATTGCTGAATTACTAAAACTAAGTTGCAATCTGGTCATGGTTTGGACTTGGTGTGTTGTCTATTGTTTATTTTTGTTTAGTTATCGTTAAACATGAACTTATAAATCAAAGCAGGCAGAAAGTTCAGTTCGCGGGCCAATCTGTTCAACATGCACTAACTGGTCCGCGAACTAAAACTTTCCACTTATCAAGCCAGTTGTTTATTTTCTATGATTTTCGTCGTTTTGAATAATGTCAAGTGTCATATCATGGTATTTCCTTATCCAAAATAAGTACTACCAATTTATTGACATAGAACGCTATTTTCATGGGCTTTTGCCAAAACCTATCCCTATTTCTGTGCTTAGCGGCGATGTCTCAGGGGCGGCTTTTTCGCCTGGCATGGCTTAAATGTCATCTGAAATATTAGGACTCGTTGTTGATTTGTCCCGCTCTCCCAATTATTCGGATGAGTCGGATAGGATTACGAGATTTGTTTTTCTTTTATTTTCATTCTTTTTACAGGGACGATGATGATATTACACTAACGGTTCGAAGGTCGTGATTAAACTGTGCCCCTTCCCCTCGGCACGTGCGTAATATTTGTAAACGTTTGTTTGATGTCATAATTTTCTAACGCGTTGTGATTTCTAGCATTGAACCATGTATTTGAGTATTGATATTAACCGGGAGATATTTCTAAGCTTAATTGATGTTAATTAATGTTATAAAAATATTACGAAATAGCTAAGACAATCATAAAATCCTATACAATTGGCTAGTGTTTCGTAAATATGTTGAAAAATCGCTTACAAAATGCAAAATCTCATTTCGGATAAATATTTTCCCTTTTCATTCTTATAGATGACATCAGTAGTTGTATCTTTATTTACTATAAACGTTCGTATCAGGGAATGGACAATATATGTTTAATTTATTGACCTTTTTAACAATACCTCACTCAAACAAGAACTAGTTTTTAGATCCAACTTAAAAGTTGATTATTTATGAGTTTTCAACAAATTACTATACAGAAATCCAGAACTCAGTTTCGAAACTAGTTCCATCCTAAATTACCATGTGAAACAAAAGAGTCATTTCGGATTTCGGGTCGTCCAATGGTCCAAGACTTAGGAACGGGACTCATTAAGCTTTAAGCTTCCTTCCCAATCCAGTTGGAAAAAAAATGTTTCAACAACAGGACAGGCCTATGTTTAAACTAATGGTCTGGGGGTCACACGTGTCTGTTTGATAACCAAGTTAATGACCGTGTAATTCGGTCCTTTAACCCAATGATGTATTTGACAGGCAGGGATCACAAGTCGCTGTTATACACCCAAGTTCGTATCTCCTTCATTTAACACATTACCAAACATTTTACCACTTTGTTCTAGATGATTCTGAAAAACATTGTGGGAAAAGGAGAAATTTCTCTAAACGAGCAAATTTTCCCTTTCCCACAATGTTGTCTGACCTATCAGAAGATTATTTTTCAATTTCTTCACATTTTGAAATGTCGTCTGCAAACTCTTTCAATTTGGGTCAGTCGAAAATTTGCCGTTGAGTAAAGGATTATGCTGCTTGTCCACAAATGTGAGAAAACTTTGATTTAGGAATTTTATTTCTTTTTAAAAAACTATAATGTATAGCTATACTGTTGTATGGGACGTACTTGATAATAGTCATTGGAAGTGATCTTCCTTTATTCAAACTCAAACTCAAACTTTATTTAAGCTGCTTGTTCACAGATGTGAGGAAACCTGGACTTTGAAATGATTTCTTTAAAACTTTAACGAATATAGCAGCTGTAATGGTTGTATGAGACATACTGGAGAATAGTCATTGGAAGTAATTATGAGTTCGTATCTAAGTATCTGAAGCCTGTTTACAATTATAGTTTACATCAGCAATTGGTTGTTAATTTTCCATAAAAGTTGGCATCAGCGAATGGACAATATATGAATCATTTCTTTAGCAAATGTTGACAATACCTTACTAAAACAAGAACTCGTTTTCAGATCAATTTGAAATTTTTTTTTTATGAATTCTCAACAACTTATCATACAGAAATCTATAACTCAGCTTGGAAATCAGTTTTCCTAAATTGCCATGTCAAACAAAAGAGTTGATTCCAAAGCCCGCAGATTTCGGGTCGTCCAATGGTCCAAAAATTAGGAACAGGACTCATTAAGCTTAAAACTTCCTCCCCGATCCATTTGTAAAAAAATATTTTAATAACAGGATAAGCCTATGTTTAAACTTACTTGCATTCGTTTATTCGTGTTATTTCAATGACACAATCGTTTGGTTCAATAGTTTCGTATGAAAGTGAATCAAAAGTAGCAAGCTATTTAAGAAACGTAACACGCATGTCAAGATAATACTTGTCAGAATAACGTATGCTTGATAAATAATCTTCTGATCAACATTGACGATTTCGAAATTCATCACAGTGCTTTCTACATGAACAATATTTCGAAACAAATTCATTCTTTATAAGAGTCGTAAGATATTGCCTTTAAGCTGGAAAAAATCTCACCATATCCTTAATGAGGGAAAAGTCCAACAAACGATAATATTGATAATAAAAAAATAACAACGCACAATGCAATATATAGCTGGATGTTTTTTCATAATTAGTGGAAGCGTAAAAGAGCACGCTGCGTGGGGAGGAAATTAAGTTTTAATCGCATTTTTCATCAACACGCGTGTCCATTCACCTGGCATTGTTCTCGGCGTTAGTTTCACACGGGTAGAAATTATATTCCGGCTAATTCGAAATGTCTCGGCTTACTGATCGACTTTGGAATTGGCGAATAGGACAACGCAAATTAATGATTTTTGTCCTCGTCTCATGTTTACCCTGATTCTGTCTGTACTCGGGGAAATTAGTATAGCGCTCAGGTAGTTGTACTTTATTTTTTAATACAAACAAGCCAGAAAGAGTTGCCTCCGAGAACTGCTGTAGGCTATGTAAATTATCGTCTACAATAGAACTGTCGATCTTATTTTAAGCGACACTATTAAAGGTTACATAGACATATAGACATAGGTATATAGGGCAACTTACATCTTATAATGGTTGCTGGTCATGTGGAAGGTTCCAGGAAAGTTAAAATATGGAGCCTTTTGCTTGCTTGAATTTTTTTTTCATAACGATAAAAAATCAAAGCTAAAAGTATATCGTGTAATGTTTAGGGGCGATCGTTTAATATAAAAGCGATTGTATGTTAAGCACAGATCGTCCGTGTTATCAAATATCGTGTCTCTTCTGATAAAAAAAAGCGATACGTTGTTATCCATGCCATGGGTGGCTTAAGCAGATTCTGATATACTTATCCGTAAATGCCAAATCCGTTTGTGCACTTGTCCGTAGAACGATTATATAGTAAATTTCAACAGAAATTCACTTGTCCTTAAAAGCTTTCGGATAAGCTGGACAATACAGACACTTAATTACAGTATAGCCAACGCACAGGCGTTCACAAGCTTTGTAGAAGTGTCAGAAATGCGTTCGGACAACTCTGCGAATTTCGTCTGCGATTGCTGCGATTATACTGGGGGACTAGTAGATGGATTCTGCCTAAACCATACGTTTAGACTGTGCGGTTTTGTTGAAAGGTTTTCATTGCATGTACTCGTATTATCATATGTAATATTATCTGTATCTGTTTCTATGATCAGTTGAATCATATATGTAATATTGTTTGCATCTGTTCCAGAGCCCAATGAAATTGTTTTCCTTATCGTTGGCTAAATGAATAACTGTTGTAAATTGTTTATTTAGACACAATGAAATACGACAGTTTTTCAATCAACACTTGATCTATCCTAATACATGTCTATTGGAAAGGATTTAACAACATCCCTTTCCAGTGATGCGACTCCCGTGAACCCATTACCAAACAATAACAACATTTTACCACTTTGTTGTAGACAACTTAAGAAAACATTGTAGGAAAGAAGAAAATTGCTGGGAACGAGCAATTTCTCCTTTTCCCACAGTGTTTTCTACCCAATTAGAAGACTAGTTTCCAATTTCATCCCATTTTGAAATGTCGTCTGCAAGCTCGTTCACTTTGGGACAGTCGACAATTTGGCGTTTGGTAAAGGGTTAAAAGCAAACAGTCTGGCACGTATTTGTTCGCCATCCAACCTCTGTTTACAGATGTGCACAGGGCCCGTACACGTGTGAAATCCGATCCGTATTCATGCGCGCCGGGCCACACGGACTCCTCCTGACGGCACGAAATCAAACAAAATGCCAAATTAATTGGGCATTGTAAATAGAATAAATTCCGTCTTATTTTCCGTTCCGTTAATTAATTCGTTGAAAATCAAAATCTGTGCTGGCGAAATTGTTTTAGTTCCGTTTGAAAGATAGATTGAGGGTGGGATAGGTGTATTTAGCACTGGTGGATCCTTTAGAATGTTCCAATACATTATAGTGTTTTAGGTCATTAAGAAGGGCATACATAAGTATTAACAACAAACCATTGCTTTTATCGAAAAAATGTGTATCGATAAATAAATACAACACGAAGAAGCATTCTCAACAACAATACCTTTCCGGACTCTAATTTTAACTACCTTTTCACGACTATAGGATCAAAAGTAATACCAAAAGGTGTCTGGTGTATTCTATATTATAAACCGTAATGGCTCTCTTGGGTTACTAGGATTTTCCCAAAAGCCCCTGATATATGTATCAGTGTATGGGTATTGGTGTATACGTACATGTTGGTTTACAGGCTTGTAACTTTCAGTTAAAGGAAACATGTCTAAATACGCCAGTAACAACAAATATAACCATTACCTGAATATAGAACTATGGAAAACTATACACAAATGCATGAAGATAATGTATAATAAGTATATGTGGGTAAATAAATATGAACATGCTACTGAATATATGTGTCATTCTCTTTTTCCTTTTCAGGATATATACCCCTAGTAACATGCAGTTACTTTTCTACGAACATTGAGCTGTGGAACTGTATTCGTCTTCACTCACATTTTAGGTTTGTGACTGGATTGCTTTTTCATTACCTTGTTATTATCTCGCCCTTTGAAGAGTCCTTTTAGAATTTCAAATGTATTCTCTAACATAAGTCCAGTTATATTAAATGCATTGCCTATGTATTTTTTTCCGCCGCATTTGGGACGTATAATCTTAAACTACTTTTGCAAAAGTGTTTGAAAGATGTTCAGACTCATTTACAAACATAGTAAGAGATCATTTATCGTGAAAGTTGCGGAACTGTTTAACGCATCATAATCAAAATGGAAATAGAAGTAACGTATTTCACTTTTACTTTAAACATATTTTTTTTTGCCATTACACTTAACAAAAGAAAGATGTTATTCAAATAGGCCGGTGAATAGATGGACAAAAGGGCTTACATAATGATGTAGATCGAGATCTAAAGTATGAGTTCTGTGCAGGTTTAAGTATTATAATTTTTAAAAGTCGAAGTGACATATGTACCATTTTATTTTCATCATCTTTATATCATGTCATTCGTTCAAAACCATCCATGGTTTCCCATATGAAAATCTTTTGGGGCGGAAATTATTAATGAAAAGAAACGTCAGTTCGGCTTCATTCAATCGTCTGAAATATTTGTTGACCCAGACGGGATACAAGTCATTGAGACCCAATATTCCAAAAAACGATCTTTTCTTAATGAAAGTGTTGTTCAGCTATTATAGTGCCCACGTTTTTATCATTATTATTTAATTTTCCAAAGTGTAACGTACATGCTCTCGTTAAGAGCAACCCAATCACGGTTTTCCCCCAAAACATTCATTCATTATCAGACAGCGTTCACCAACTCTCCCTGTTTACTTATCCCAAGCGAAAACCGGCGTTCATTTCAAACACACGTGCTGTGATTTTCTCTCTTAATTACAAATTCCATTTTCTTTCCGTTTGTTTCTATTTTATTCAAAACAAGATTGCTACATTAGAAAAACTTAAAGGAAGCATTGAGTAATCCCTAACAGACGGAATGTTTGCTTACCACGGCCGCACGTGGCAAGGCGTGTAGGGATCGCGTATTTCCATACAGTTTGACATGTATTTTTCTTGTTAGTCTAATAGGCCGACGCAGCGTCCATGTGTTGAGGCAATTGATCACGCCCCGACAGTTGTAACTTTTTTGAAACGGTTCAAGCCGCGCACAGCCAGGTCCCCCCACGAAGCGTGCGTCCATTTTCGCCGTGCAAACGATGCCGTGACACTCAATCAAATATACACTTACGCGTGATTACCAAAAACTTGGAAAGTTAACTCATTTTCGTAAATTTCATTATACATTTCGTTTTAAAAGAATACGAGACTTCCTTTGAGAGAGAGCATGTTGAAGTTTATGTAGTTGCGTTTGATAGTACTTGTTTAATTGTCATACAACATTTCGGACGTATATTTGCTCACGAATGTTGCAGAGGTGTCCGAAAATGATTCTGATACATCTGCAAACTTCATGAGCAAGTCCACGCCAGAAATACCGCAGAACTATTGCATGTAGTCTGTGGTAGGTGAAGTGGATCAATGTATAAAGGTAACGAAAGAGCCATGTTGCAAGCTTTGTCTTTGACCCACTACTCAATAACATATCACTTTACTGCACCTCTTCCAGAAAACATAAGAAAGTCACTGTGCCGAAAAGATTAATTGCTCCAATGAACAAAATGTATTCTTTTGTTGCAATAGTTTCTACCCAATACAATACAAGTATCGTTTTTTTATATATCATTTCGTCTGCTGCTGCTTTGATTTTGGACCAGATGCAAATATTCCCACACTGAAAAATGGGGTAAATCACCAGTTTTTATAAAGCAACGATGGCATTCATAATTCTTTAAAAATTGTCGTCTGCAAATGATTGAATTTGGCCCCCTTCACACAACAATATCTGGGTCATAGGATGAACCTTGTTTGGGTCCCGTCGTCAGGCAGGGTGATCACGTGACCAATGTTTACAAAAAAACGAACAAGATGGCCGCGCAAAAGGTATGTATGCATTTTTTTCAGCAGATTACTTTTGTTTTCCACTAATTTATATACACCATGTTCCGACTATTAACTTTCCGGTTTGCTGCTATATGATAACCCATGGTTTATAACGGCGTTACGTCTAAATCTGGGTAGAGAAATTCGAGTCAAGGGATGTTTTTTGACCCACATAAACATTCCTCGACTCGAATTTCTCTGTCGGGTCTTGGAGCGAACGGCACGGCCAAAATGGAAACAACATTCACCTACAGTTGCGGGAAATTGATCGTCGGAACATGGCGTATATAAAATAATGGAAAACAAAAGTAATCTGCCTAAAAAATGCATAAATACCTGCTCATTCATCGGCACCACCATTTGCAATTTGTAAACATTGATCACGTGATCACCCACTTGGTCGTACTATAATGACAATCGTATCTACTCGGCAATCCCCGTAACAAGTCGGTAGATATACCTCGTAGGCAGTACATGAATACACCAGAAATCCTGGGGTAATTCGCCTTATTTCCGGCGGCTAACGCAAAATGCACACAGGCACTAAATATGTATTTAAATACACACAAATTGGTTATATATCACAATTGAAGATTTGTTTTTACCCTTTTCATTAAAGATGACCATATCAACACATCTTTGATTCATATTTTGTCAGTCGTATCTACTCGGCAAATCTCCGGCTTGTGCCGGGGATTTCCGAGTAGATACGATTGCAAACGGACATGCCCTTCGTTGCTGACCTACTTTCAAAAATGGCCTCCCATTGCCTCCGAGGTTATTTTAAGAAATGGCCGAGGTGTTCCGAATGCTATAATGAATTAGTCAATGTAATGTTAAGGGGCAGGTAATTCAGACTGTGGATTAACCATGTTTTCCATGTGCGTATATGCCGGCCCTACTACGGTTATAACGTGTTGGCGAAACCGTTGAATCCGCAGGTTCCACGTGAACAATGACGGGATCGTGCATAAGCGTTTTGCCTGGCGACACACTTACCCGACCTACTTATAGAACGGTCGAAAACATTCAGGAATGGAACCAGCTTTCTATGAGAAGCAGTAAGTTATACAGAGTTGTATTTCTTTTTATACATGGATACTATACATCTATTGCATTCGCCATTGAATAAGCGTTGATAATCGATATACATTAGGGTGATTTATTAACTTTGTTGTGGTTCTTATCTCGCATGTAACTTCGATTCGAAACATTGTTAGAAAAGAAATATGGTGTAAAATAAAAACATTTAAAGCTTGTGGTTTTATATCGATTTCAACTTTATCTTGATTGCACAGACGTTAACTATTCGACTTAAAATGTTCCCATTTAAAAGCAGACGATGACCTAGAAGGTCATACATTTCTTGTACGATTTGTTGAAACTTTACCAATTTCGCCGAAATAAAACGTTCTCTTTTCGAGACCGTCTATTAAGGATATCTAGATTGTTAGTGAAGTGAAAAAAAAAAAGAACTTTCAAAGTGTGGTCAATACTCAATTATTGGTGAGATGGTCTACTTGAACATATACGCACATCTTTGCTATTGATCCATATGAACTAAATTCTCAATAAGTTACAAACACATTTTCTTCAGGTTTCACTCATAATCGAGAGGCCTACTTGTATCATGGCCGACAGATGCACCCAGAAAGCATGGAACCAGCCTTAGACGAGAAACGGTAAGTAAGTAAAACAGAGTTATGCTTCTTTTAATTCATGAATGATAACTTTCATGAAAAGACTAATCCCAGACCATGTGTAGTAAACATATTTATGGCATTCTACATTGACTTGATGTTGATAATCGGTGTATATAAAATTGCTTTATCGAATCGTTTCGGTTCTAACCTCGCATGCAAGTCCGATTTAATACATTATTTTTCAAAAAAAGACGAGTATGGTGTTAACTAAAACCATTTTTGTACTTTTATGTCGATATCATCTTTTTTTTTATTGTGCGTAAGATAACTCTCCGTTGAACAATATTTCGAGAAATCTTTCAAGAATTTTATGATGGGAACACCTTGATGATCAGATCATAGAATCATTGTAAGATGTATTTAAACCTTGCCATTTTGCCGAAATAAGACCGGTCTTTTGAGAAACGGTCAATAGAGGGAATCTAGATACTAAGCGAAGTAATAAAGAACATGTATAGTGCTGGAACCGACGTCATGCTTATGCAAACATGTTAGATCCCGGCCAGCCGCCAAGCAAATTGGCGGCAGGCCTGAGATCTAACCTGTTTGTTACTCTTTGTATCTTCTCAACAAAGTTAATCAGGGTTTTCGAAAGCAGACGAAACAAAAAACTATTTTAAGAAAATTACCCAGCATTGTCAGGGTTAACATACGGCCCATATTCAATTAATTGGTTAGATGGTATATTTGTACATATACAACTTTGTTATTAAGCCATATGAACTAAATTCTCATTAAGCTATTTTCTTGAATTTCTTCAGGTTTCACCCGCTAAAAGAGAGGTCTATTTGTATCACGGCCGAAAGATGCATTCAAAAATCATGGAACCAGCTTAAGATGAGAAGCGGTAAGTAAATTATATAGAGTTATACTTCTTTTTATTGATATGACCATATTACCAAAACTGTGCTTACAGGAATTCCCATTCTATAGCAATAATATCTATCTTCTTTAGAAAGAGTTTCAACGTCAGAGAAAATGTTTTAAGTTTACCATCTGACATAAAATACGTGTTGCTTTGTGACCAAGTAATCTGGTCGATTTGTATTTGCAACCTTGTTATTTCAGATTTTATGACGGCCAAAAGTTGCATCCAGAAATCATGGAACCAGCCTTAGTTCAATACAAAACATCACGCGATGGACAAGTGTGCCAATTCAGAGATAGGACCTGAAGCAGCAATTAAACAGTTAGAATGGTAGGTGGATAACATCAAACAATTCTTCCTAGATAATAGCATGACCCTTGATATGAATGATTTCATCCTTTTTCCAACCCCAAAACCCCTACAAACCTGTTGATCACGAGCGAGATCTAAACACTTTCAATTTTTTAGGACTCTACTGTTAATCACTGTTGGTAGATCTATCACAATTGCTACGGTTTTGTTTTAATTACCCATTATGTTTTTGAATGTACATTACAATTCTTGAAATATGTATGCGTTTTGTAGACTTAAAATGACGTTCCGGATCAAAATGTACTGAATTGCACAGATTGATCTGATTGAACAGTTTACATTGTTTGAAAAACAAAATCCGGTTGCATCGCGAAGTTTCCGATTTTGAAAAGACTCCATCTTTCCGGAGTAAGGACTGGTGATTTCAAGAAGGACTCAAAGATGAATTCGATGAAAGATGTACCCCATTCCAGCGGACCATGCCTCTCAAAGACAAAAGGTAGGACATTACAGTTCCTTTTAATAAACATATTGTCAACTGTTCAATTTAGAAATATTTCGTACAACATTTGATATGCTGGCAAAAGCGATGTCCTTGTATAATGATGTCGATTCGGAGCAGTTAACTTACGTCTCCTATAGTCTTATTAAGTAGGCACCCTTTGAAGAAATATATATATTTGGACAGTACAATGTATATCCAAAAGAAAGTGAAAAAGCATACATGTATGTTCCTGTGTAAACCTCAATTTCCTGAACAATACTCTACAAGCAGGCATTTAGAGTCACATGTGCTGAAAAGCTTATTCCATTACTTAACAAGACTCTTAAATTTAGTTTTAAGCACTTGTCACAAATAGCATAACAGGCATGAAGTGTCATCTGCGTTGCGAAATTGTTTGTTTAATATGACTTGAGTTTGATGCGATTACCACAAATACATGTGCGCACATGTTATACGTATATATCTGATGAACTTGATTTTTAAAATGATATTCTGGAAGGGTTTCAGGTACAAATCTATTTAGTTTCTGGAAGAAGATACCTTGTTTTACGAAGTATGTCATTAACTCTAAGTGCAACCTCGTATGATTATACATGTGTCTTGAAGTATCCTATCTATGTACCGGATGGTGGGAAAGCATGCCTTTTGAGCCCATGTGTAAATTTACTGTTTTACTGTGTAGGTCTATACGTTGAGGTGAAACAAATGAATAACATATGATATGAGTTGTACGCCACGATCAAACTTAAAGTTTGTATTCAATTAATCTTTACTAGTGAAATAGATGTGAAAGGAAATGTTCGCCTAAACGTACTTTATTTAGAAAATGCGACCTTAACGCAATTTCTCAATAAAATCAGAATATACTTCGTCTGCTACAAAATATTTTACATGCCGCTGTGACAATAAGAATAACTAACAAGCATTTATTTTCCGTCGCAATCGGTTCTACCTAAAATAACACTTTGGTATGGAAATCTTATGTACTGTACTTCACAATTGCCGTCGGCTGTCGTTTTCTTTTATTTGGACAATTCATACATTCCCTCATGGGGGAATGCGTCAAGTTCCATAGGGACAATATCAGAGAAAGATATTCTTGATGAAGTAGAATCTTTATGATTTGAAACTTAGCATGTTAAGATTAAACTTTCTGAGATGTACGGATTGCATTGAAAAGCTTCCAATGTCATGGTTTTGCATGACGAAAAGAATGTTGAGTCTTGCATATGTAAATTATTATCATGTTTCCCATTGCATACGACTGGACTTATAAATTTTCAATAATATTTCGGACATGTACCCGTTTACGATGTGTTCAAATGATATACGGACATCCTTTGCCAACTTCGTAAGCGGATATAGATCCGAAACACTGTCGAACCGTCACAAATTGTACCGCCTCAACATCACATGACACTACCCGGAAGTTCCACCATTTTCTGTAGTATGACGTCACCGTAATCTAGTCATCAACACCGCTTATTAAATGAAGCGCGTTTTGACGGGGAAATCATACGGTCGGCTTTATTAAAATTCACGGAGATGGGAATTATGGTGGGTTTCTATTATAGCCCTGTAACGGATAGCCGGTTTTATCTTCCCACATAATAACGGGGTGAGAGCGGGTCTGGGGCGGCAGTCAGACAGCAACTACACGGCGTTCGATTCTCTCGATTGCCTTTGATTATACTTGCATATTAATGGCGATATTTATCCTATCGGGCCATCATAATTTTCTGGGACATCCATTACCATTGTTTAGACATGGTATGCAAATGACGTTCACTATTTACTTAGCGGATGCACGGCATTTTTAGACGATTTTAGACGTTTTTAGACGGC
Organism: Cerastoderma edule; assembly: GCA_947846245.1. Taxonomy (NCBI): domain Eukaryota; kingdom Metazoa; phylum Mollusca; class Bivalvia; order Cardiida; family Cardiidae; genus Cerastoderma; species Cerastoderma edule. Next base: position 29,955,858 of record OX401412.1, read on the forward strand.
TCTCGTGTGATGGATACGACAGTTACACGCGCATTGATCGTTTTGATACCGATAGTTGACCTCTCTTGATGTTTAATTTCAAATATTTGTACTTTGATGCAACAAGCATCAGGCGACTTTAGAAACCATTGCAACGAAAACAAGAAATTGCTTTTAACTATCATATTCTTCCTTTCGTCGTGATGGTAGGTACCCAATTTCACAAGTAAAATGTCAAATTTCATGCTTTAATGTAAATGAGCAATTTATACTTTTCGTCGAAATGCTGTCTATCAAAATTTAAGAATGTTTCAAGTTAGTCTAATGATTAACAGTTGTTGTCGTCTTTAGCTGCTTTGATATGAGGAAAGAAGCGCAATTCAATATAGTGAATGATTGGTTTACACATTATCATACACTCACGGAATGTTACAGATTTGTTGCAGACTACTTTTGAATGTGTTTTCGAAAATATTGTGGAGAAAATATCAACTTGCTTTGCTTTTTGTGGACAATTTCCTCCTATTTTCTGATAACAAATTCCTCACTTTCTGTCCAACTTTGGGAACTTTATAAAAACGGTACTGATTACTACTTCGTCTGAAAGTTCGTTCAGTTCAGGACGGCAACGAGCTTTTGAAAGGAATAAAAAAGATGGTTTCCAAAACAGAGTAATGTAGACGAAGCAGCTGTTGGACAAAACGACCGTCATTTGGTTGTTTGAAGAAAGGGAATGTAGCTACAAGGGAGTCGAGTTCGTTAAAAGTATGGGTCCCTTTAACTACAACCTGCGTTGTTGTCATTTATATCGTTTCGCCATGGCGAATAAAAAAAATGTTAAGTAGTACAGGAAAGTAGAATTATAAAAAAAAAAATCCAATGATCTTATTCTGTTTTATTCGTGTTGTACATGTATGAACGGCCTCGAAGTGCTAGATTCAGAACGGTTTGTCAATGACAATGCTTACTTTTTGGCTGCTATTGCAGTCCTGCCAGACCACAACTGGTTTAGTAAAAGGTCGAAAGGTTAGATGTCTGTGGTTCATCCAATGTAAGACTCCACCACGCTTAAGGCCGTGTAACCTGATATGTAAACACAAAGAATAAACCGCTTGGTAGGGCTGTACCAAAAGACATGAGAAAAATACTTGCGAATTTAACCGATAAGCATGGATAATATCTAAAACGAAACTATTGTAATGTAAACGTCATTGAAAGCGCCTCGGAAATACGATTCCAATGACATGTTACTTTGCAGTATTCCTTTTAAAATTATTGATGTAAAAGAGATTGTTGTGAATCTTCGGAAAAAAACACCACTGTAAAGTATCACACAAGTTGAAATGAAACCCCTTTTAAAAGACCTATAACCGATCATAACAAATAACGGTTTTTTTCTTAGTCCTGTACAAGATGGGATAGTTAACGAGATTACTGAATCGTTGTTTTATTACAAAATATTTGAAACCGTTTCATAATACAAATTTTACACATTTTTATTGAAGACATCATGCGGAAACGGTGTTTTGGAAGCTGAAATTTTTTATGAAGAGCAGTTTTCTTTTGACATTATTACTTCGGTTGCATTGGAAACTTAATCTCAAGAGTACCTTTTAAGGAAAATGTTTGCATAAGTCATAACTGATAAACATGGATAATATCTTCGATGAAAGTACAATATTGCAACGTGACACGCCATTGAAAACCATTCCAATGATGTGTTACTTTGCATTATTGCTTCGCCAAAAATTGGATTCGTTGTTTTAGACTTACGCGAATCTTAAGCGTAAAGTGTTTAGGAAAACGGTACCAAGGAAATGATGCCACTTTATAGACAAACCGTTTGATACTAATAAATTCATTTAACTCGACGTCATCTGATTTGAGATTTTTTTATATCGGTATTGATTTTAGCACGAATGCTTCTGTCATTTATTTGAAAAAAAAAATGGCCAGACCTCATCCTATACTATGTACTGTCTTATATTCAGTTTTAACAGTTTACAAAAACAAACTGAGCTTAGCAAATTCTGACTTTCGGAATTGATATTTTTATTTATTCGTCTGGTTTTGGAGATTTCCACATATTTGAGATTTGGGTTAGTAATCTGCCTCAGGATTTTGATCGCTTTTACTCGTATAAACGGAACATGTCTGGTATTGGGCGAATGTCAAGTCCTAGTTGACTTCTTTTACTTTCCATGCTACCCCCCTGAGCAAACCGTTGGAAAGTGCGTGGGTATTTGTTTACGTACCCAAAACATAAACGACTACGTCGGGTTCACAATACCGTTCCGAAATTTGTACTTGCTAGTGATCATTTCACTTATACATGTAAGCTTTCTGATTTTATTTTGGTTTACCGTGTGATAAGTCGTATGTGTATAGTTTTCTTCGGGTAATGAGAGACTTGTTCTCATTTTGATGTTTAGAGAACACAATGAAAATACAGCGATTGCCCGCATCTATATAGGTTATGGGCGACATTGTTGCAGTGGTAGAGCGTCGGGCTCTTGTACCGGGGGTCCCGGGTTCGAATCCCCGTTAGGCGAGGTGAACATTTCCGGGACTCACCCACAAACACAAACCGGCGCGATTACTGGTTTGGTATCCAGGAAGCAGTCATCGAGAGTGGCTCTGAACAAGCTTTAAACTTCGTTCACAATCGATGTAAAACAAATATATGGTGAACTATATGTTATGTTATGTATCATATTATGTTAAAGCCTGTATAGCATTGATGATTGGATGTGCATGTGTTTGTGATTTCCTAAGTACATGTACTTGGGCCTGCTTGCGTGCGTTGTGAAGTTTAAGCAAAAATGAAATAGGTTTTGAATAACTTTGAAATTAGTGGTAAATGGTACACATATCATTATGAGTGTTCTAATTATGGTTCAAGTTCAAATGATCCTAAGCGTCTTTGCTAAGCGTCTTTGCAATAGAAGTTACTGACACTGGAAATGATTTCAAGCAGGTTCTCAGCACACTTACTTCGATTTCGTTTCAGACATTTGTACTTTTTACTCTTGTCGTCTGCTGGTGCTTTCATTTTAGAAGAGTTACACAATCCAATGTGATATACCAGCACAGGAAATTTTAAGCCGCTTATTGAATAAAGTAATTGTATACCAAAATGTTCGACCTTTGTACGATCTATCAAGGTCGTTGTCTAGATAGTATCTTGTGAACAAGGCTAATTCAACTTAAATAGTTAAATATGAATCATTTATAAATGAATTAGAAAAGACAATTTAATAAATCATAATAGATTTCTCCATGTTCATTAGAAAAAAAACCGTTTTCAACAAGGTGCATTTTATAAACTAAAAACTCATAAATAATAAGTAAAATATCCAGAGATAAACTATTCTTATGTTGCTTTCTATGCAGCATATTCAAAGAGCAAGTACAGCCTCATATATTATACAGCTGTACAACCATTTAGTTTATTACGCACTTAACGCCTCGTCTTATCAGAACACTGCGACGAACACGCCCGTACTCGCGGTTTCTATTTTGATGAGGGATTGATGAAGTTGTATTTGTTAAACACTTCTAAACCAGTCAACCCCGGGAGCCTAGCTGTCTCCGGTAGTTCCCGCCGCCGAGATAGCTGGTGTTAAACATGGGCCCTGTATACCCCCTACCTGGCCAATATCAAACACGTCTCAACACCACTTCTACTTTCCTTTCGTCTTATTTTTTTTTAAACCCTTTGTGCAGTAATTGTTGGTAGGATAAGTGAGGGTAGAATGATTTGCATCGTCATTATGAGATGGAATCTGTCTAGCATGGGTTTTCTGACTCAATATTTGTATTTCTTTCTTTTTTCAAATAACTTTTTGTTTGTGTAACATGGGTGGGAATGCTTTAAAGTGAATTATGTACACCAATGGAAGAAAGCAAAAAGGAATAGTTTAGTAATTGTTTGTAAAATCTGTTTGATTGTCTGATGTACATTTACAGCGTCATGTATGTTGGATTCTTTCTTTTTCTGGCTTTCTGGCTGATACCATTGAGCAGTATCATTTGATTTTTTTCTCTCTTACAATAATTGTGTTTCATGAATTCAACTTAAGGTAATCTAAGTATAATCTAAAGGGATAGTGAGTTTAAGGAAGTGTACTTCTGAAACGTCCTTATTATCAAAGCCACATACGCTATTTGATGGTTCGTTGTATTAGATAGAAGGCACAAAACGGAACGAATGACAAGGTTTATTCATTAGCGATAGCCATATGACTTATTTTTCTCTTCCTTCAGAAACTATACTTACTCTTTAGTTCTATCACAAAATGAAACTGAAATGAAATAGGTTTTGAATAACTTTGAAATTAACTTAAACAACAAATTAACATGTCACACATTTTCAAGATTGTATCGTTACATTGCACATCGTGTGCTTTGTTTATCAGTGTACTGGTAGATAACAATTGGTCATAGAAAAATTAACACTTGTTGCAATGTAACTGAAGTATTATACTCATAGCGTATACAAATCAATGTCATTGCAGCGCCCTGCGTAGTCCTGGTGAAATCCAGGAAAACTGCCAATAACTGAAATATTGTTGAAACGGTATTATACTTCATATAAACAATCAAAACCAATTGACGAACAAACAAACCTAGGGTTTATCTGCTTCATGTACATTCAAAGAGCATTGCAGTCCATTTTCATCAGTCCTGCAATTTTGATGTTTTTCTTTATTGTTGTAGTTAGCGCAGCTTGTACCGTTAGCGGCGTCTTTTGGAAAGAAATTTAAAGGTCCTCGCCAAGAATAAGTGAGCCCAAGAAATGCTGTGAGATAGTAATAAAACTGTTAACATGGCTTTGCAACCGTTATCAAAAAAATGTAGGGCACGTTTATACCATATATTAGTAACGGGCTTACAAGCATCTTAAGCCATGGCTCTGCAGATCGTGCCAATGTTCTTGAAAAGTACTTTATTATGATATCCTGTTTTAACTCAAAATTCTTGCTCAACTTTGAGTATAAGTATAGAAATTAAGTGGTGATATAGAAATGAACTTGTACTTATCTGTTTTTGCTTAAACGTAAGTTTACGCAATAACTTTGAGTAAATATTAACACTTTCATAAGTGATGTAATAAATGGCAAGGAAAAAAGCGACGTCAATAACACGACAGATCTTTCTTAATCAGCTAAGTACAATAACCATGCATAAGTGTTAGATCACATTTAAGTATAAATACGAAGTCGTAATCTTTCGAGAACACGGACCCGGATGCTACTGTAGCCGTTTTCGTGTGTCATTATTGTATATACTGAGAGGGGAAAAAGCTATTCCGATCTACTGATATGCTAATTTATGCGGTTCGGAGTATCCCTTCCAGGTATTGTGAATCGTAAACTTTCTTTGTTTGACAGAATGAAAAACTGATCGGGCTTATTTACGGACCATGTTGGGCCGTTATCGGTGATATCTTCATAAAATACAAATTTACCGCGAGCTAAGGACGTGTACCATAATTGATTAACCCTTTCACAAACAACACATTTTCGACTGTCCCAAATTTAAAGAGTTTGCAGACGACATTTCAAAAGGTGATGAAATTAGAAAATAATCTTCTGATAGGGCAGAACACATTTTGGGAAATGAGAAATTGCTCGTTACGAGCAATTACTTCCTTTTCCCACAATGTTTTCTAAGGTCGTCAGCAACAAAGTGGTCAAATATCGTTATTGTTTGGGAAAAGATTAAAAATGTCTCAATCGACAGCTGCATATTATACGGTGTATGGTATATCTTTAACGTCCTTATAGCGATAGGTATATTTCGTCGTCAACTGAACTGCGAGGGTCCTGTATGGCCTAGTGGTAATGGTTCTTGTCTTCAAACTCGAGGCCCCGGGTTCGAGCTTCACCGGTATCTCTGGTATTGTTGGAGTGTTGTTTGGTAAGGCACTTCAGAGACCTTGTTAGTATTGGTGAATCCAGAATAGCCGTAACATAACTAGAATGGTTGATTCGCCGTTACATAAAGACAGATAAAACCGAACTCCAAGTTGGTAGAGTGCTGGTCGTGATTTTGTATGTGGAACAGCATCGCGCATGTATGGACGGATGCCGGGTTATTGCTGTGACTTTTTGGTATTGTGTGTCTGTAACAGTCTTAACACCGTTTAAACAATCTTCAAGTTATATCGCGGGGTTGAATTGTTTAAAGTTTGGGCGATATTAGTGCAGTGATAGAACGTCGGCCTCTTGTACTGTAGGTCCCGGGTTCGATCCCTGTTATGCAATATGATAATTGCCTGGACTAACCAACGAATCGGCTCAAGTACTGGTGTAGTATCCAGGAAGCAGTCATCGAGAGTGTACTTAATAAGCCTCAATCGTCCTTGACAATCGATATAGAATAAATAAGTTTTAACTAAAACATTGGACGAACACTACATACATGTACATGTCCCCGTACGAGTTTAGTTCATAATTAGTCTTCTTGTTGTCCTTAATCATCTGCTCAGCATACACACACCATAATAACTTCAGGTTATCTGATTTAAATATATCTGTTAAAGCAGCTGGTAGAATTGGGCCCCGTGTTAGTAAGTTTATCGTGTCCGGGATCATTTAAGGTTAATTTGAATTCTAAACATGCGTCTTTTTGTTCTGCAGCTGTTTGAATTAAGCAAAAGCATAAACTTAGCCTTATCAAAAAAGTTGGACTAAAAAAGTTTGTAGAAGATTCCGACTTCGCAGAGCCAGTATACATGCTACTCTTTGAGAGGATATGTAATATCCTGTGTAATTTGTTTTGGACAGATTGATCAAATTGCTTGTGTTAAGAGGATACATCATTCAATCGTGTAAGACCGAACTGTTTAATCTGAACACTTTTTACGTGACACATTTTTGGATTAGAATATACGGAATGAATATTGCGCTATATTTTAAACGCGGTCTCAACAGGATCTGAAACAACAAATGCATCCCATTTTGTACAGCTTTCTAATAAACGATCATTCTCGTTTGAGCGCGTTTGTATAAGACGATTGAACAGAACGACTACGACAAAATAAAAACAACTCAAAAGAAATACGCCCTTTTATCACATGGCTTAAGAACACATTCTCTATGAAAATATAATGTTGTTATCGTACACTGTTGCCGATATCATTTTTTTTATCTCGCACATAGTCGGGTCTTATGTACGATCCCGACCGGTACCTCTAGTTTCTTGGGTCTGTCCTTTGGCAAGAAAACTCTTCAAAGCCCTAGCATAGAACTACTAGTGAATCAAGGTAATCCGTAATATAACTGTTCATTCGTTGACAGGCAGTTAAACCCAATTAAACAAACGAATGTCTCACAAAATCCCACACTTTAGAAAGGACAAAGGGTTACAGCTGATGACTAAAGCACTGTAAGTGATTAAACTGTCCTCACCGAAAGATGCCATCTATCCACATCCCTCAGGCCACGAATTGATTTTCACGAGTTTCGTGAAATACGATAGTCATCTTTGTACTCTTTCACTCCCCCTGTATACGAGTCCTGTCCGTGATCAGCACACACTGTGTGCACGGTCTGGTCTGGAACGAGGGGCCTCCTTGGAAATACATGTAGTATTTGTATGAAGGAATTGTATGATTATGAAGAAATAGTATGTGTATGAAGGAATCGTATGTAAATGAATAGATGGTATGTGTAGGAAGATAGAGTATACGTTGAAAGCTAACGTGCGAAGAAACGATATTTGTATGAAGAAATGACATGTGTATGAAGAAAGAGAATATGTATGAAGAAACTGTATTTGTACGATTGAATATGTATATGAAGGGATCTTACGTTTTTGAAGAAATAGTATTTGTATGAAGAAACGGTATTTGTACGATTGAATATGTGTATGAAGGAATCGTATGTTTATAAAGAAATAGTATTTGTATGAAGAAACGGTATTTGTATGATTGAATAGTATGTGTATGAAGGAATCGTATGTTTATAAAGAAATAGTATTTGTATGAAGAAACGGTATTTGTTTGAAGAAAAATAATAGTATGCGTATGAAGGAATCGCATTTTTATGAAGAAATAGTATTTGTATGAAGAAACGGTATTTGTATGATTGAATAGTATGTGTATGAAGGAATCGTATGTTTATAAAGAAATAGTATTTGTATGAAGAAACGGTATTTGTTTGAAGAAAAATAATAGTATGTGTATGAAGGAATCGCATTTTTATGAAGAAATAGTATTTGTATGAAGAAACGGTATTTGTCTGTAAAAATAGTATGTGTATGAGGGAATCGTATGTGTATGGAGCTATATTTCTGTATGTGATTAACTAGCCAGTTTTAGTGTACTGTTTCTTGTTAAAATTCAATCATTTACAAAGCAATTTTTGAAAGGAACATTCATTAAACTTGACGAGAATAATAACATACATGGTCACGATCGCTCATTTTCAGCCTTAACAAATAATAATAATAAAAATAATAATAATAATAATAATAATAATAATAATAATAATAATAATAATAATAATAATAATAATAATAATAATAATAATAATAATAATAATAATGATAATAATAATAATAATTATAATAATAATAAATAGATGATAACCCTCTTGCATCACTAGGTAATATGCATATAAGAGGTGGATGAAAGAACGGCTTTACTACTTTTTGTGTGACTTAATGTAAACGTGTATAGATATTACAACCGAATTGTTCTGTAGATACGAGGTATCACAAACATCGTCATTTTTACTGACTATGCAAATCATTATATAATTATTGTGCACCTAAACATTATTGATGCCATGGTTATTAGATTGATAAAATACATTTTGTAAATGGTTTGTATCATTCATGTGACTGTGTTGTCGCCATGTGCATTTTACCTGAATCATAGGTGTTTACGAGAAATAAAACTATTTCAATTTTCTTATTGTTTGCACAAAGCATGACTAAGTCTTAAAAGTAATAAATCCGCACACAAACCTTGATATTCTGTCGAAATGGTGTCAAATCACGAATCGTTCTTTTAACCATAACATCCTTTAAATGTTAGCGAGATGTAAAAATGACCTTGAAGCATAAGTCAGAGCGCTCTTCAAAGGGTAGCATGTCTAAAAAAAAAATCATAATTGAACAATGTACTTAAGTGATGACGGTAATTGGCTCGTTAAATATGTGCTGATTGCGGCATGAAACTACTTTGCATACAGAAAGAAAAAAAGAAAACAATAAAATACTATAAGCATCGGTTTTTCATCGTAAAGGGTGCAATACGTTTTAAAGACTTGATAGAAACGACTTTCGGATTACAGATTTGAAGAACCACCAGTTTAGGATCTCAACTGGGAACAGCTATGTTGATTTGATTCTTTACCTTTGATATATATGTTTAACCACCGTTGGCTAGTAAGGACTTTTATTATGTCATATCTCACAGCCAGTACGTCTACATTGATGTACTTTATTGTAAAATTGTTTCAAATTAACGAAATAATGATGATAATTGGTCGTTACATGGATTTGCATACCATGCCTACGCATTTAGTTAAGTTCAATGGGGGCATGGGATGGTTTGTTATTGGTGAGAAGTAATACCCATAACGTCATGCTTACCCAATCGAACAAAATCAAGGAAATCTTATACAGTACATAGTCATAGTGAAAAAATAAGACATTGTTGGTAAAGAGCGATCGCTGCGATCGCTCTTCGCTCTCAATATCTTATTATTTATGTCATCTAAATACTATGGTATTTATGACAGTTTTTATGGTTTTCTTTGTTTTTGATGGAATTACAAAACAACATTATCTAAGTGTTTGGTGTTAGATGTGAACATATGTATACATAATTAAGACATTACCGTTTTATCGTGTTGCCTTGCTTAAGTCGTACCTTAATCTAATACATATATATGAAGTTTCGGGGGAAGTGAAAATTAATGTTTGTTTCGGAGTATTGTGTGGACACCATTTTGACAAAGATAAAAAGTGTTTGTCACTAGCAATTTCTCTGTTTATCACAGTGCTTTCTTACATTTTCTGCTTCTTCTGACTGACTTTACCAGTTCTGACGGTTTTGGCGGTTTTGGTCCCCAACCCCCACCATTTTGAGCTGGGCAGCGCAAGATAACTATAATGATGTTGACGCCATGTAAAATTCATAAAAATTGATTGAATACATCTCCGGCTGCAAATGCCGTCAACTGTTTTAATATGAGATGAAAGGGTAAGGTCATTAATTATCATCACACAGGAGTAAAGAGGTTCACGTGTATGGGATACCGTTTTGATTCCTTTTAATGCTTAAAAACGGCAACCCCCGTATTCATAACACCATGCATTTAAATCGCGAGAAACATAAATTTTATTCGTTAACGTTTCTTTAGACGTATAGGAATCTCGCAAAAATGTTAACGAGTTTAAGGACTTTCTTTGGTTATGAAATATATTTGTCGAAAACAACACTGTTAAAATCAAATTCAATTACATGGATAAGTCGGATAAGTCAGACTTCATAATGAAAATAAATAAAAAAAAGTAGTTAAAATGTGATTTGGTAAAATGTTGAAATTTTCTTGAAGTAATTATCATCAAGCGAATGTGTTGATATAGGGGTAAACATTCATGGATTTTCGATAATTCTCTCACAAATCCCTCTCCCCTTTTCACTCGGTCGGAGTCCGAGCGCCGCCATTGTTATCCGCTAATCTCGCTCTCGGCGCTAAATCTCGCGTAATCTCTGGCTTCTGCACGGGACATCAAGAGGGGCTTTGGAAATTAGCGTATCCACGTTTAAAGTAGCTGTTTAAATGAGAAATAATCATCGAGAATTACGTTGATCCCTCCCCAATCACATCCTTTACATTGGAACGGTTATTCGTACCATACATGTCATTATAACCATTCTGAGATACATGTTTTCGTTTCATTGTAAGAGAGAAGCAATGTGCTCTTACTTATTTGTAGGAATGAAACACTATCAAATAACTGTAAGTAACTTAAAAATTGTTAACTCTCAAGATCTTAAAGTCAAGAAAGAGCATACATCCTAAGTAAAACTGGTGAAGAATTGTAACTAAGTATACAATTATTTGCGTTCCTATGACACGATATGCTTTGCTTTGCATAGCAACCTCTATTAACGTCAGTCACACGCTTTAATTCTAGTTGATCAGAATTAATGCAAAGTTGTGTTTTCAAAATACTTCACCCGTCACCAATATACTTCTCTGTTTATAATACACATTTTTAAATTTCCATTCGTTTTTAACAATTAAATTAAATACATTCCAATTTCAAAAAAGAATTGAGATGTTTCTTTGCAAGTATTTTACCCTGTGTAGAAATTTCCTAATTGAGTGTTTTATTTCGAATTTGAATGTCCGCTTCAAAACTGCATTCAATGTGTGCGCGTATACAAATATGATAAATTGAAAACCGTACATGCAACTACATCTCAAATATCTCAAATTAACAAACTCAAACTCTAACTCAAAACTCTTCATTAGGCATGTCGGCACTTTATTTTAACGACAGTCATTTCTGACACATTTCAATGGTATATCTTAGAATGTCTTAATCATACTTCCTATGAATTCTTAGTTTGGAATCATTTACTAATTATGTTAAACAAATTGTTTGACCATTGCATTTTGTTTTCAAAATATTTTATCCCGCTAATGTAGTGCAATATTCGCAGGAACATGAATGATATATGATAAATGCTGTCATACTAATTATGAATTTCTTAATTCGTCTCTGGTGCATACCGATAAAGTTTTTTTTCCAATGTTCTCACTGAAGAAGGAACAGCGCAAAAACAAGAGTTAAAACCCATATCCGGTCGTATAAGAGTTTTCACTTACATAACACCGGAAGTGCAAAGCGATGGCGTCACCGGAAACGCCTCCAAAAGTCCATCGAGTTGATGTTAGGCTATACTCCACAATACTCTGTCAATCTTCCAAGCGTCTGGTTTTCGTCGAGTTTGTTTTCCTCTGTTTTTTACAGCCCCAGCGTTCAGGAGGGTAAATTTTTAAACACGCCATAAAACTGTCAGCCTAACTTTCCTATGTAGATTTATAATAGACTCTTGAAATTTAATTTCATTCGCAGTATGTAATGTCAAGAAATCTTCATCATTGCTCTCGAAATGTAGTTGCGAAGCGATATAGACCTATTTCAACAAGTGCTTCCCCCTTCAAAACGCAATTCTTAGGAAATAATCTATCATCCGGAGATGTCAAGCGCTCATGGAACACGGTCGTTTAGTGGTTTCTAATGGCTATTTTTTGAATTTTTATTGGCCATACACTACGATGCTATGTTGGTGCACCGCTGACAATGTGAAAAGTAACGTTATGCCTCTCACATACAAAATAGATCACAAGAAAGATTATAGTATAATACAAAGGAAAAACACTTATTATCTGTAATAAGAAGCTTCACAAGCTATAATCTTACCGATTGGTTTAAACGTATCATGAGAGCTAAATGAATTATAAGACCATATCCTCTTATATGAGTCCACTCTGTAAAACGAATGGAATAATTCCAATGTTCCGTTTGCATGAATAAATTGGTAAGGCGGGGTAAAGTATGTGAAGGTTTGAACTTTATTACCGAAAACCAAACCTGAAATGAATCTATCGCGAATCAAAACTAAGCATTGATTGCTACATAAGTTCTGCCTATGTTTATTTTCAATAACGTCTTCCTTGTGTTAACCATCTGAGAGTTCAGTTGAGAAGACACATATAGCAAAGCCAAATAACTGTAAGTCCATCTTTGACGATTTGAGAAAGAGCCAATTTATACCAGATTGACGGTCATCAATGTATGTGTCCATGTTTTAGCTACAAATTAAATGAACTTAATGGTAAAAACTGTGATTTATCTTAAACTTGAAAGTACATGTAAATAGTTTGATGAGGAGTCGTATGTTAGTTTTTACCTCGTTTACAAACACGCTAAAAATATATCAGTTTCTATTCCTTCGAGCTGGATACGATGTTGGTTTCCGGCGTTGACGTATTGTATTACATACTCGTTATCACGGGGGTACCAGCGTGTCAATGAAACCTGCAAGGCAAGCAGCACTTTCCAGAAGCGAATAAATCATATTTCTTCGATAAAAAAATCGAGTGCTCACAGATCGTTTTGAGAAATCCATAAATCATGTTGATTTTAAACAAAGAGAAATGACAGAAACACGGTGAGGCTAATGTTACCGGTTACAAGGTGCAGCCCGTATAATGGGAACGCACCGCCGGGTTCCCGACGTGAAATGTCGCACCGTATCAGCTTGCACATTGCGCTGGGCCCATTCCCGAACCATCTTTGCAGATAAGACGTGCTCTGTGTATCTAACAATTTGTTCTGTTTCGGGGTTATCCAAGAGAAAGTATGCGAGTTAGTGTTGATACGACTTTGATGGCAAGAAAAAATGTTTCTCCAGAACCATATATCTTCTGTGTACCACATTCATTCATTTTTTGTATTTGATGGAAGTGTGGGTATTTGGTTTTGTTTGCAAAGATGAAATATTTTCCAATCATATCAAATGAGAACAATATTCGCATAGCGCTATACTGTATCTGTTTGGCAACTGTTTAAGCCTAAAGGAATTTACTTTTTAAAGCAAATACCTAATCAAAGCGTAGTCGCCTATAACATTTAACATAATGAAATGAATTTTGCATTGTTCGTTTTAATACACAATGCCTATTTTTGATACATGTTTCCGTAAAAGCAAGTTATCTTTAGAAAACGTGTCATTCCTCTGGATATCCCAACCCCCTAGTTTAGAACAGAATGACACTGATACATAAATAAACTTTGTTTAAACATTTCTTGTTTTAAACTTTCACTCATAGATCTATCTCTCAAACTAGATGAAGACTTAGGCAGTTCATGCTTATTCAATGCGAATATTACTGTAATTTAAACGACTTACTTAAACCTTTTTAAAGCAAGAAAAGTTTTTTAAAACGGGGACTGCAAAGTTCTAGGTAACTCTCCTTCACTACTGTCGTTCATTATTATCTATCGCGAAGTTATACGTACACTGGTTATCAGGAACGAAGGCTATAAATGTAGCGAATGGGGAAAAAACATTACAAAAGTGGATAGAAATCCTTGTAAGTCGCAAGTTTATATTTCCCCTCCATGCCTCCTACAGACCCTTTAAGAGGGCCTTACCACGGGTCTAGCCTACTTCACGAAACACAAACAGAAATAATCAACGGTATTACTCGACTATTAATTTTCTTTGAGGGTATTATCAAACCAAATATGGAATAACAAAGGGATATTGCAAGTTGACATATTTGTTTACAAAAAACGCTGCCTTTCATAAAACATATCTTTCAAATGCCATTTTATTTTCACTTTCCCGGATTCCTCAAGTGCAGTTTGCATATTTCGATCCATTTATCAATACGTTTCCTTACGTCATCTACCTTGTGAATAGATTGGTAAGATTAGCTCGGTCGCATCGCGGGAAAATGTTGTCATGGTTGTGTTGTCCGTTTTCTCCCTTTTCTGTATATTTGGATATTTCCCCGAAACTGGAAATTTTGTGATTTGTCAACATTGAAAAGCGACAGTAGACGACAAAAAAGCAAGACAGGCATACGTCTTTTTTTATGATTCTTGGTAGAAAGCATTGTGACGAACGGCTAGCTATCATGTTATGAAGCAAGAGTTTATAAGACCTCTGCAGCCTAGGCCACCTTATCCCAACGATGAATGTAATTGTTGTATCTTTTGGGTTTAACCTTAAAAAGGTTCATATATCTTTTTTACTCTAAATGCCGTGTAAAATCTATCCGATTTGAACAATCTTTTCTTTGAAATTATACTTAAAACATATCTAATATTTCACATACATTTCATGCCACTGTTCCAAACTATTCGGGATGTTAGGGAAAGTTTGGCACAACATTCCTGCATTGTCATTGATGACAAATGATTTCTCAATGCATTTCGATATATGATAAACATGTTTCTAAATATAGGCTTCAATTCAATGTTTTAAGTGGATATGGCGCACTACAAAATACATAAACAATTAGTTGATTGTTCCTCACCGAACGTATGCTGAGTGTACCCATGAGAAGCATAAACATAGGTGCTTGATTCTTAAGGACATTAGTTTTTTTTTTTAAAACGAAAGAGCAGGGCGAAATTGAATTAAAAACTCGCAACTCCGTAATATCTCACGTTGACAAATATGTCGCCAAATGTTTTACGAAATACTGTTACAAAAGGATTTATTTCTACCGCATTTTTAAATGTCACAATGGTAAATAATTCATAACACTGAAAAAACGTTATTTTGTAGGTGTCTTTCTTTGAGTTAGATGTTCCTTTCAAAACGAACCAGCTCAAAGTTCCCATATTGGAAAAGGAATGTTTCGAGTGAAATTTTCGAACAGCCTGTGAAGTATCTTGGCTGATCCTGATATTTCTTTGCGAAGGAACTGGATTTGGGTTCCTGTGCCGTTTTTAAGTTGAGGTTTTTTCTTTTTTTCGTCTGTTTTCTTTTTCTAAACATAAGAACAAATTGCGGAATCAGATCTGAAACAAATGAACACGTTTGAATAACATATCAAAACTGTAAGACGGAATTAAATCAATAGTAAACTAAAATGTACAGAATTTCACAATTTCATGTGGTTAAGGAAGTTTTTGTGTAACTGTCTCACAGTATTTTGGTCGTATTATCATTGACGAAGATTCATTTATGTAATTATAATTCAAACACTTCTGCGTTCTTTGTAAGCGAATATTTGCCCCTAATGATGCGGAAAGGTTACACATATCCTTCTATAATTGAAAGTTCTTGTTTTAAACCGGCTTGTTAGGTTCTTGATTTAAGCAGATGGCTATTGATACGTTTTCCAATGTCAGCACATTACTTAGAACTTTGCTTTTTAGAGAGGTTTATGGTTTCAACACTCAGCTGTATTGCACTTTTTACAAAAAAGGGAAACGATAACACTAACGTTCAAAGTATACCTACAAGCTAACCATACAGTGCGATATTACTCGATATATACCAAAATCGGGAAGAAACAACACATGGAATCGCAAATGTCTTTTATATTTAAAATCCCAAGTTTTATAAGTTTCATTCGTTTTGATGGGTTTCCTCGCAGATTTATATCGCTGCCTCGCCGGGCCCAGTAAATGTCAGACGGCGTTACTTTGAACGTCATTCAAACTTGTAGATCGCAGACGAAATTCTGAAATTGAAAACTATTTTATTATGAAAGAAACCTATGAATGTTTCATTGGACCGCAGCCATACTAAAAAGCAACAGTTCTCGTCTTAGAATATAAATAGAGGTTGGAATTAATTTTGAACGATCTTCTTTTAAATGTCTGATTTCCGTATATCAAACACAGCTTTACACTTTTTTATGAACTCACCGTCTTTGATCAGACATTTTGTGAACACAGAGAGGTTGGTCCAGATTGAAAGCGTTTCATGCATGCTCAGTTGACCTTTTTTGGATGAACAGGATCATTTTGTCGTCTGAGACGCTTGATGGCTCCCCGATTGCTGGCGAGCGTCTCATCACAAAGATCAAGCGTATCCATGACGTGTTAGTTTGATGAGAGGACGGATAATGTCCTTTGATATAGAATGTAATCTAAGAAAAAAATTGTAACGAATGTGATCAGTTTGCTCATCTAGACCGGTACATTTGTTTCTACGGTTTTTATTTCAACTAGACAATGTGTATATATGCAGTCGATTCATACTGCACTAAATGGTGCGAATCGATATAGATTAATATTTAACGATTAGTTCTATCCCTCACATTTTGACTCTGAAATGCTATTGTCTGATATGCTATTAATTAACCATTAGAATTCTAGATTATGTTCTACAAAATAGATTTTGGTGTCGTCTGCTTTCCCAAACCTTAAATAACTGCTTAATTTTGATGAGAAAATATACTTAGAGAAGCAAACAGGTTAGATCAAAGGCCAGTCGCTAATTTACTTGGCGGCTGGCCTGGATATAACGTGTTTGAATAAGCGTGAAGTTGGTTACAGCATGAGGGTAAAGCAATGATTATGTTCTTCCAATTTGGATAGAGTCAGAATATGCAAAGAAAACATGACATAAGCATTTTTTCGTTTTGTTCAATTGTTTCTGTCCAAAATCATAAAGAACAATCGTCCATCTGTTTTTATGGTTTCTTTTAGTTGGACCAGTCACAAGGCCCATGTGTGATTAAATCTTTTACGGAAGAGTCACGTTTGCCATAGCGCTGCTTCCGTTATTGACTACACATTATGCATTGTCAAACGACTTTATATCAACTAATAACTGTTTTGTTGATGACGATGCCAAATGCAATTTTTATAACATCAAAACAAATATAGAAATGAACGAGTAGTTACCTTTAAGTTTAATATGACGTCAAAAGCAAACTTTATACCCAACAATGTTAAAAATGCACGAGTAGTAAGTAGCCTTTAACCCATTACCAAAAAATAACGACATTTGACACATTTGTTGCAGACGACTCTGGAAAATATTGTGGGAACAGAAGAAATTACTCTTAACGAGCAATTTGTCCTTATCCAACAATGTTTTCTGTCTTATCAAATAGTTAATTTTCAATTTCATCACATTTTGAAATGACGTCTGCAACTCCTTCAATTTGGGAAATTTGGCGTTTGGTAAAGGGTTAAGTTCAATATATCGTCTTCGACAACAAGTTATCTATCTTGTCATACATTACTTCATCTTGTTTATAAGGACAATACGTTTTGGGACTCAAAAAATCACAAAAAAAATCATTTACTAAATGGATAAAACATGTTTTGGCTGCGATATGTGTAAGACATACGATAACGGTATACCGGAACAAGACATAACTTCCGTATTAATGAGACGGTGATTTCACAGAGATGATTCCTCTTTGTGAACGGAACGGGTTTGATCCGCAACAGAAGAACAAAAGATGAAATTAGATATGGAGTTTATTTCATTTTTCCTCGGAAATCAATGCTATCCTTCGAACATATCAGGCGAGCGACCATAAAAATATCCCTCAGACGACATTTTTATTCCAGACGAACACAATCCCAAAGCAAATCTCGGAAGCCACGAGATCTTATCTCGTTCCCCTCGTTTTCCTTTAATCATTTACCCCCATTTTGGGGGCTTTTTATAGTTTTCCAAATTGTTTGAAAAATGGCGGAATGTGTTACAGAATTGATGAAAGAATGCATTGTTTTAGAGTTGGATACAATAATTCGGAATTTTATCTGAAGAAAAAATGGCTTTGTTAATTGCAGACTGTGGTATTCCTTTCTTTAACAGGTTTTCGAATGTTTTTTTCTCCGCAATATGGAATCATTAATCTATTAGTATGTTTAGCAATAAAAACACATTCTTGTGATATATTCACCGTTGTGACACATATATTTAGTGTATTTACCCATAAAAACACGTTATTGTGGTATATCAACCTATTGGACACATATTTATAGTGTATTTACCTGAAAAGACACATAAGTCCCGTCCGTCTAGGCCGAGAAAAAAAGGCTTTCGGATAAGGGTGCGGAGAAGGAAACTAAATGGTTAATATCAACGTAAGTGTTTTGCTGTCAGAAAAGGCGCGAGCCAGGACGTGATGGTGAGTGATTCACGATCCCGTTCTTTCTGGGACCATTACACAGACGATAGTAATCGCTACATCTCGGCCTGTCGCTCGCAATAAACGCGGTAGTATTAAATATACTCGGATGACCTCCACCCACATCGACGAAACTGCTCGTTGCATCATGGTGGCGGTTTACTGGATTGGTGCGAACGTGCATTTTGCAACGAATGTTGGTATAAGATGATTCGCTGCGGTTTTATCCTTTGAATGTTGGGTAATTTTCTGAAAATATATTTTTGTGTCGTCTGCTTTCCAAAACCTTAAATAGCTGCTTAATTTTGATGGGGAAAGATACTCAGAGAAACAAACAGATTAGATCACTGGCCAACCGCCAATTTACTTGTCGGCTTGTCTGGATCTGACCTATTTGCATAAGCATGAAGTTGGTTTCAGCACTATAAGGGTAAATCCATTTGACCATGAGGGTCTTTGCTTTTAAGACATACTGTGTTATTGGATGGAAACCATTTGGAAAAAGATGCAAATTGCTCTTCGTAGGAATTTTTTCTTTTTGTCACGTTTGTTTTTACAGACGTCTGGAGCTTACTTGGCAAAATGAGGAGTAATAGTTTGAAATTATCAACCTTGTCCAGCAAATCGCGAATTTCTATTGTTGTGAATTCAACGTCATTGTTTAAAAACTGATTGCTCTGGGTTTGATTATGACAAGTGGTGGTTGGTTGTCTGATTGTGTTTTGATCAACTTAAGATGTAGCATGAGTCGTAAGAAACGTGGTAATGTTCGACTAAACAACTTAAGGAAATAATTGCGTAAGTCAAAACTGATAAACATTAATAGTAACTTAAATCAAAGTACTTTATTGCAATGCGACACATCATTGGAAGCGCCTCGGAGAGACTACACTGTTCACAGTTAAATGATTTAGGATGGGAATGTTAAAAGTAAATAATCTGTTGCTTAGAGTTTTGATTCTTCTAGCAGATATTTAAGTTGTTTTTAAATCAAAGCATATATTTTTTCCATAATATTTTTTTTATTTATCCCCTCCCCAAAGACAAACCATTGAAACAACATATCAAGTTGGATCAATGAGAACGCTACGTAGGGAGATAAAAAAGTTACATTTCTGTTAACGATTCGGACATTTTCTTTCCGGTGAAAAGTAGACGGATTGCGGATAGATATAAGCAGACGGCCCGATGATTGCATCTCGCCAATCTTTCCTTCATGAACTGTCTTCTTACTCGTACAAAGTAAATCATATTTATAGACTTTGAACTGTTAACCCTTACAGTACTGGAACCGACTTCATGATTATGCAAACTGGTAAGATCCAGGCCAGCCGCCAAGTAAATTGGCGACTGGTTTGTGATCTAACCTGTTTTCTACTCTGGGTATATTTCCTCAACAAAATGAAGCGGATATCTAAGTTTTCGAAAGCAGGCGACACATTGTTTTTTTTTCTTTCCACATGAACAAGTTCAAGGTTACGCAATTTATTAGCATACTATCTACATGTCGTTGCTACATACGTATATTCAT
Organism: Cerastoderma edule; assembly: GCA_947846245.1. Classification (NCBI taxonomy): domain Eukaryota; kingdom Metazoa; phylum Mollusca; class Bivalvia; order Cardiida; family Cardiidae; genus Cerastoderma; species Cerastoderma edule. Next base: position 29,976,024 of record OX401412.1, read on the forward strand.
TTACATACAACATACTACTGTATAATACTGTATATACTACTTTATTATTAAATAGAGTTAATTTGATTAATTATCATACAACAGTTAATGCATTCGTGACCTAGCAATATTATGCCGAACTACGGAAAATGTTGGCTTATTAAAGAATTTTTCCGAGTTTCATGTATAGTAAAACTTTGGTAATCACAAAATAAAACATTATTTGCACAGCGTCGGTTCGTCGCCTGTTGCAGGTATAAGGATCGACTTTATCAAAGAAAGAGTACCTCCCTTGATAATCAATCTCGTATCTGTCCCGGATTATTTGTAGATGGGTATCCGGACGGGCGATAAGACCGGGCGAGTGACGTATCAAACCGGGATCAGAACGCGTGTATCACTTACCTCGCCTTTCTCTTTCGTACTATAATACGGGAAATAAATCAGAATGTTTAGTTTATGATTGATATTGTTCGCTGTGAGCTAATATGATCTTAATCACATTTAGGCGGGTTTTTTTTCGATCAAAGCCAAATTATAGGATTTTTCTATAACTTTTAAAGTAGTAGTAATCGATTTTCTGAATAGCACTTATGTAATGAGGAAATGTTTTAAAAAAGATGTTTAGTCAATTGACTGATCATAAAGGAAATTATTGGTTTACCCCAAGTGACCGTTGTTATGTGAAATACACCATGATATAAATGAAACAATACTGAAACGGTGATAAACTGTTATGAAACAGGATATGAAGAATAAGCTCGATTAATAGCAGTTCCCATAATATATTTGATTACAAAATCTTATATATTTTTCTTAAACCAAATACATTCTATAGCCTGTAAATAATTCAAATCAACATGATGCGCTAATAACCTTAGCTATCGATGCTCCTTATAACACCATTCATGCATTCATTCATTCATTCATTCATTCATTCATTGTATGTGAACATGACTAGGTACCAGGTACTTGCCAAACAAAATGTATGTCCTGTCTGGTATTATAAGGTGATTCCTAAGACATCTTTATCTAAAACATGCACTAAAACGGGTTGTGATTTTTCATTTCACAAAACCATTAATCGTACTACGTTATGGATAACGTATTCGTGTTCTTTTCTTGATTTTATACGCGAGTGTCTTCATCATTGCATAAAACGACCGTGGCAAATGTAAAAATTGATCGATGCTGCTCAATATTTGTCTTTTGCTGTTTTATCTTATCAATTTGAACCATTAGAAAAGTCCGTAAATGAGGTATTGGTTAAGAGTGATACTCCCTTTTCAATGCACAGCGTAGATCATTAATAGATTAAAGGGACCGAACGGTAAACAATTTGACATAGAGCACGTGCAAAAGGTCACGTGTCAATAGTAACACAGGCAGGGGGCTATCAGCAATAACGGTGCGGTTGCTGATTCGGGGAGTTGAAAGGTCATAGATTATTGACAATCAAAATATTCGGATGTACTCGAATCCGATCGATAACCTCTACTGGACTGACTTATCTTGGACAGGTCAATGCATTGGTCAAACACAATACGGTTGATTTTTTTAGGTATCGTATTGGTGCCATCAACAAATGTGCATTGGCACCTTTCTCAAATATTTTGTACAGCGTGAAAGAAGTTCTTGTGTCGTTTCTTTTGGTGCATGCATTTTACGTTTAGTCCATAATTCATTATACCACACTTTGCCACATTTTTGGTACAAAAATCATCCGAAATAATCTTGGAAAAAAAATAACAAATTGCTTTTTACAACGGTATTGTAATGCTTCAAAACGGAAACTTTGAATATAGGTTTACATTTTTCACAAGTTCTAGTTGTTTCGAGGATGGAACTGTTGGAGATATCACTCGGCATTACCTGCGATTTCTGTTGTTTTATATCGGCATAGGTTAGTGTTTATTTTCACGACCCCAGGCACGCATAAACACTAGTAGGTAAGCAAGAAGTAAACGCTTTACATTCCGCATGGAACGACTCATATTTATCGAAAAAAGAAATGTTTCGATTCCGACCACACTTTGCTCGCTTTCATTGACTAAATTGACTGATTTTGAGATCAGCTTTTAGCTATATGGTATCTAAAAGAACGAAAGGAGATACTCTCCTCGCAAGCGGTATTTTGATTGTTCACGGGGGGGGGGGGCACTACAGAGCCAAATCCAAGAAAACCGCAAAACAACTGAAATACTTTTTACTCGGCAATAAACTCTATATAAATAAAAGTTTATGTTGGACATGAGCTGTTTGATCATGTAGGTTCTAAAAGAATGAAATGAATTATCTAATAGATACAATTCTAAACTCGGTACCTATATGTGAACTTTATGCGCTGATCCAGAAGACATATTTCCCCATTACCAAACAATAACGACATTTAACCAGCTTGTTGCAGACGAAATGGGAAACATTGTGAAAAAAGGAGGAATTGCTCGAAACGATACAATGTTTTCTGCCCTATCGGAAGATTATTTCTCAATTTCATCACATTTTGAAAAGTCGTCTGCAAACTCTTTCAGTTTGGGACAGACAAAAATTTGGCGTTTGGTAAAGGGCTACGAAGTTTTCTTCTTCAAGCTCTTTCCATTTGGGACAGACGAAAAATTGGCATTTGGTAAAGGGTTAAGAAGGTATCTAAAGCTTCGTACTCCCGCAAAGCGTGCCAGTTTATCCGATTGATCTAGTATTCATATACAGTATCTTGTTTTCACTATCTTACCGGTCACGTTTACAAACAATAAATAACGCACCGAGAACCTCGCTGGCTAAAAGCCCCTTGGTTATAAAAGCACGGCCCGTTGTTAGTATACTCGTATGGGGTAATCTGATATAGGGTACCTACAGGTACCGAGTGCCTCTTTTCGGTGTTTTGTTGTTGCCCTTGTATTAAAGAAATGCTCGGACCTTGGCTCTGTCCAATGATGGTCTTGTAGAGATTGCAGTGCTTTGTTTGTGACATTGTGCAGTATGAATATAAGTATTGTCGAAACTTTAGCGCTTTGTTGTTCACAATGAATTAAAAACATGTTTGAACCTTGGCTTTGTGCAATGTTGGTCTTGCAGAATGTCCAGTGCCTTGTTGTTGGCGTTGTATGCATAAACTGTTAGAAACCTTACTCTGTACAAGTTGGTCTTGTAAAAATGCAAGTGGTGTGTTTTGACGTTGTATGCAGAAAGTATTTGTCACTGTTTACCGTTTGTGTATGAGATCTCGACATTATTTAATATTAATCTACGAGTATGGGTAGAAGCATTATCATATGACGGTCAAGCAGAACTGTACCCCTGATAAGAGTTTCATGGATGTATTATTCCCTTGGGTAGAAATACTCATTGCACAATATCAAAACTAGTCTTATAAAACTTGCCGTTATACTTCATTGGGCTAGCAGAGTCCTGAAGTTTAATGGGAGTTTAGTAAAAACCGTTAGTAAAATCATAGAATTATTCATTGTTCAACATTTGGAAATAACAATTATGTTACAGTTCAAATGAAAAACGTAGGCATAATAGAACTCTTATTTTAATCAGGGATAGTAAAAAAGGTGTTTGTCTTTAGAAAGCACTGTTATGATACTATTACTTGCACATTGTTTTTCTTTTAGAATGACTCATTGATCGATAGTGATCTAACAAACTCTTGTCAGACGTTTGAAAGTGGCTTCATTAATGGTGTTTCAGTAGACTTCGCTTGAAATCCAAGCACAATATCCATATCGTTTGCTGTTAGATATGGCCGCCGATGCAGGGTTCAATGTACGTTTGAAGAGAGCCAAATCCAAGAAAACCGCAAAACAACTGAAATACTTTTTACTCGGCAATAAACTCTATATAAATAAAAGTTTATGTTGGACATGAGCTGTTTGATCATGTAGGTTCTAAAAGAATGAAATGAATTATCTAATAGATACAATTCTAAACTCGGTACCTATATGTGAACTTTATGCGCTGATCCAGAAGACATATTTCCCCATTACCAAACAATAACGACATTTAACCAGCTTGTTGCAGACGAAATGGGAAACATTGTGAAAAAAGGAGGAATTGCTCGAAACGATACAATGTTTTCTGCCCTATCGGAAGATTATTTCTCAATTTCATCACATTTTGAAAAGTCGTCTGCAAACTCTTTCAGTTTGGGACAGACAAAAATTTGGCGTTTGGTAAAGGGCTACGAAGTTTTCTTCTTCAAGCTCTTTCCATTTGGGACAGACGAAAAATTGGCATTTGGTAAAGGGTTAAGAAGGTATCTAAAGCTTCGTACTCCCGCAAAGCGTGCCAGTTTATCCGATTGATCTAGTATTCATATACAGTATCTTGTTTTCACTATCTTACCGGTCACGTTTACAAACAATAAATAACGCACCGAGAACCTCGCTGGCTAAAAGCCCCTTGGTTATAAAAGCACGGCCCGTTGTTAGTATACTCGTATGGGGTAATCTGATATAGGGTACCTACAGGTACCGAGTGCCTCTTTTCGGTGTTTTGTTGTTGCCCTTGTATTAAAGAAATGCTCGGACCTTGGCTCTGTCCAATGATGGTCTTGTAGAGATTGCAGTGCTTTGTTTGTGACATTGTGCAGTATGAATATAAGTATTGTCGAAACTTTAGCGCTTTGTTGTTCACAATGAATTAAAAACATGTTTGAACCTTGGCTTTGTGCAATGTTGGTCTTGCAGAATGTCCAGTGCCTTGTTGTTGGCGTTGTATGCATAAACTGTTAGAAACCTTACTCTGTACAAGTTGGTCTTGTAAAAATGCAAGTGGTGTGTTTTGACGTTGTATGCAGAAAGTATTTGTCACTGTTTACCGTTTGTGTATGAGATCTCGACATTATTTAATATTAATCTACGAGTATGGGTAGAAGCATTATCATATGACGGTCAAGCAGAACTGTACCCCTGATAAGAGTTTCATGGATGTATTATTCCCTTGGGTAGAAATACTCATTGCACAATATCAAAACTAGTCTTATAAAACTTGCCGTTATACTTCATTGGGCTAGCAGAGTCCTGAAGTTTAATGGGAGTTTAGTAAAAACCGTTAGTAAAATCATAGAATTATTCATTGTTCAACATTTGGAAATAACAATTATGTTACAGTTCAAATGAAAAACGTAGGCATAATAGAACTCTTATTTTAATCAGGGATAGTAAAAAAGGTGTTTGTCTTTAGAAAGCACTGTTATGATACTATTACTTGCACATTGTTTTTCTTTTAGAATGACTCATTGATCGATAGTGATCTAACAAACTCTTGTCAGACGTTTGAAAGTGGCTTCATTAATGGTGTTTCAGTAGACTTCGCTTGAAATCCAAGCACAATATCCATATCGTTTGCTGTTAGATATGGCCGCCGATGCAGGGTTCAATGTACGTTTAATATTAATGAAGGGCAATGTGTATTGCATGTACATGTCTATGTTTTAAATGTTAATTGTTTATTGTAGATTTTGTAATGAATTGCCGAAACTCGCCATTAATGTTCAAATTCCCAGTCTATACAGTCTACATGCGAACACTATGTGATTTGTCATTTAGTATGTCATTAAACATTATAGGCGCACAGACCGGCTATATATCATTGCACGTATCCGTCCGAGCCGTAAATTACGAACTACTTTCAAACCTAACGCCTCCTGATCACGTGATCGTCATGGAGTCACCAAGGTTTGAAATGCGGCCGCAAAAACTAACACAACATAATTCATAATGAGCCCGTTTTCCCGACATCGTACATTTGTACCTAGAAAACCGTGTAACACTCGTGAAAGCTCCCGCTCCATACAGAAAAGGGCCATACGGAAGGAAGCATGTTGCATCTTGGTTCGATCTCAAATTAGAAATGGTCAATCACAAACATCAATTCAGAAACAACTTTCTTTTACAAAACAGAACTGTATGGGTTATCCACAAAAACTTATGTCAACTTGGTGATACGGCCCCTGGTCTTATATTGATCGATATGAGGCATTTAATTTGTCGAACTTGCTTTGTTGTATGAAAGTATGTTGTATGAAACTTTGAACAAGTATGTCTCCTGGCTGACTTACGAAATGTTGATGGTTCTATCCGGCTTGACCAGCCCTTTTAGGCAGTCACTTTGGGCTTTTTCTTTCAACACCTTTATGAACCGAGCATTGCAGCATAACTGAATTACTATTCACGCTTTGCCAAACCATATTGTTGATTATAATAGTATCAAATGAATAAATAAGAATAAGTATGGCATCGACATGGGTATGACAGATAATCTTTAATAATAGCGAGCCTAGCACCAAGGAATGCAACCATTTCTTGAACAGCACGTCGTCGGGAATAACATTATGCCTCAGTGTGACCATTCTTCATGAATTTGGTTAATCATGGACGGCAGCGGTCGAAAAACAATGGTTAAAAGATAAATGGTTCTATTCCACCACGAAAGTTTTTCTAGGACCAATCTCTTCGACTTCGCATGTTGGCGTGAATGGTGAATGATGTGTTTGGTTCTACATCGAATCGTTGCCATAGGTCAGAACATCGCGTCCCATGGGTCGCATTTGTGTTTTGAATTTGTGATACTGATAAGTATAATAGGATTGTACGTGCTTCATCCGATTTCATAACCCATATCGCTATTTCAGTGACTATTGATGACTGCAAAGTGATAATATATGGTAGGGGCTTGTTGCATGTTGTGCCTAAGGTGTATGATTTGTGACACGGACAAACTAGCTTCAACTCTTATCAGCGACACTTGGATTTTTCGGTGGGGCTTTCTTCAGCAAGACACTACATAGCGTTGCCTAGCACTGGTGAATCAAAGAAAGTGGTTTATTATCTGGAATACTGTTGCTGCGGCGTTAAACCCTCGTATAAAACAAATTAGATCGTTGAATGTAAAAGAACCCTGTCTAGCACTGGTGAAATCCATTAAAGCTGGAAAATAACTTAAATATTGTTGACACGGCGTTAAACCCCATATAAAACAAACTAGATCGTTTAATGTAATAGCAGCGTGAACCTTTCCACATGACCCAGCTTGAAGTGTCATGTAGTATCATAATTTCGTGTTGGATCCGGCAAAAAAACCAACAAAACCCGGACAAGTTTGATATAGGGCTCGTCTGGCGGATAAATTGTGACACGCGTTCAACGTGTTGTCAGTCTGTAGGAAAAACTTGTTCGGAATGAACATGATAAATCGTTACAAACTCCGAATACTTGATAAAAAATAACACGGACTTCATTACAATTTTCTTCGATGCATCGGTAGTGAAAGATAAAGAATGATAGAGTGGAAATAAGAAACCACCGTGAGAAAACAGGAGAAATTGCTCGTAACACGAGCAATTTCTTCTGTTTTATCACGGTGGTTTTTATCGTATTTTCGCTAAATGTTTGCAGGTTTGAAGGCTTTTAAATTGTTGTCTGGTATTGCTTTGATTTTGAACGTCTCACAAATTTCCATACGGAGGAACAGGCTAGATACAGATAAACACAGACCGATTCGCGATGTCGTACAATTCATAAGCGCGTCTTGTGACATGGGTTTTTTGTGGTTAGATTTATGATCGTTCAGCCTCGATAAACTTTTCATTTTCTTTTCGTTCGTATCGGTTACGTTCGGGTTTACTTCTGCATTTAATTCAAGGGCATCTATACCCATAAAATGAAGCATTTATAATGGTTCGCAACTACATGTTCGCTAAAAAATGAAATATGTACAATGATTCCGTTGTAATGTTTGACATCATCGCTTACGAGGTTTACGTTAATGTTCGAATGGTTTTAAGACAGCTTTGCAGAGTTCCAGAGGGATTTATAATCTTAAATGTTGCTTATTTCTTTTATGAATGGCAAAAATGATAATGTCCAGTTGCAATGACAACTGTCATAGAAACTAAGAAAACGTATAATTAGGAAATATTCAATCAAACATAATTGGTTATAAGTTTTATATATCTACATCTGGCTAATTGTGATTTCTTCTGTCTCCATGGTTCCAAGAAGTAGATGTACTTATGTAGATGATTTTATGTACATATTTCTATTTTGGTTCTCATAATCTGTACATGTAAGGAGATGTAAAACCGTTTAGACTTCGTTTAAAAAACAAGGTAAAATTATTGTGATTTCGGAATCTTGCGTTAGTCACAGAACAACACGAAATACCGGATAAACACCGGCTTACAGCAATGATGTAAGAATGATACGATATTAAATATTTCATTATAGACAACGGAAGCAAAGATGCATCAAAATGAAAATATGCATTATGTTTTCCTAATTAACCATCACACCTTTACACTCTTGTGACAAAACAAATTTCCATTTCGATAAACCAATTCTTCTTTTACATGAAGGTTTTGAAACTCGTTTGCTGCAAATCTCTTACAGTCGTCTGTTCTACGGAAATGGTAAAATAGAACATATTGGAAGGGGGTAATGTTTATCCGCTCTTTAACATATTGCAGCTCAAATAAACCCGCTCTTTAACATCCCTAATTAATCAACCGAATTGTCTGCGATTAATTGTTAATAAAATTACACGAACAACATTCTAACAAATTCATTTTATAGCTGCGGCCTTTTTATGCGTCAATACCTGTAGAAGTCTGCTATAGAAGCCTGAACCTCATTATTAATTCACAGTTTGGGGTGAAAATTCCATGTGGGGTGAATTAATTAACACTTAATTAGTTTAGCGTATTTTAATTGGTAACGAGTTGGGATCTTCATAACTGGAAGATTAAACGGAATTGTTTCTGCCTGGTTATCATACTTTGATATGAGATGAACGGTGCACATATTTATGTAGGTTGAAGACATGCCGTGAATTGAATGACTTTTAACCATCTGGCACTTATGCTTGCTTGATTCATTGATATGAACAAGAAATATTTGCGAAATTATTTTGCAAAATCTATTTCGTGAGAAGAACAAGTTATTCGTTTTTATCCAGAGTGAGATCTTAGTAGGCAAATTATAACAGTTCTCTATGGATTTGATAAAGGGAATGCGTTTCAATAGACTAACATGTATTTACGTACTTGTGAAGACTTTGTTTGATTGAGTTTTTTCCTTGTTTTTCTGTACGGTAATGGTGTATCAATAAGTTAATTTATCCTTATTGAATCACGGATGACGGGACAAGAAATATTTTGAAAGGTGTTTAAATGTGAAGATAGCCAACACGCATCGAACCAAACTATGGAAAGCGCATACACATCCTTTATGTGTTTGAAACCTAAATGGGGGTCTTAGGTCTTTAGGAACTCTGGAACTTGATTCTATAAAAGTATCTCGTTCAGTCTTTTCTGACCACGTCTGATTCCAAGTGAAAAAAGTGTCCATGTAAAGGCTGTGTATACTCTGTCATACCAATACGCATACTTTAATAAGACGCATACTTATCAAGACTTCCTGCCGTTGCAATATATAAACATTCAAACATACCAAAATATGTCAAAACCATTTAGGGGTCCTGTGTGATTCTATGTTTAAGGTGGTTGACTTAGAACTTGGGAGTCTCATGTTCTAGCCCCGCAGACACCTCTTGTTGTGTAAGAGTCACATTTGGCACGTCACTGCAGAGCCCTAGCCTATTACTTGTTGATAAAGGAAAGCCGTTACACAACTAAAACATGATCCGGCGTCAAATACCATACAAACAAACAAAACGATGAGTCTTCATAATTCGTACCGAAATATGTTTAAGTACAGTCATCTTATTTTTAAGGAGCACATTCGATTGTCAAAGCTGACATAATTGTGATACTCTGGTAAAGAAACCGTTCAAATAAATAGCAAGTCCCTCTGATTGCCCCATGGCCAAAGTTTTCTCATACGCACCAAATGAATATTTTTCATTCCGAGCAGTTAACACTGAGATTTGGCAGCCGTAAGGTTTATATAATAATGATTGTCGGTGGGAGTTACGTACTTTCACACACATGCACAACATGAAATGGGCGGCCATCTTGGCGAGTGCATGGGTAACGAAAGGCACGTGGGATCTGGAAATGATTTGTAGGCGATATTGTTTAACCTAACTTATGATGGCATGTCAGTGTATTTGGAAATTAAAAATGCATTACAGAAAAATGGAATATTTAATGAAAAAAATTACCTCTAAACAACGTTGGGTTAAATGATTAAAGGATGACTTAGGATGTTTCGAATTTGATTTTGCGTATAAATATACAAAAACTTACAGTACTAGATCCAGACTGCAATCGATTGTGCGGTTTTGTATATGTTGAAGCAGTATCTTCGTATTTTACACGTTCAATTTGTTTACATTTGTCGAGTCATGGTATGAATTGTGAAAGATACCTTTGACGGTTTTGGTTTTGTATTGGGGCTCAAAATGGAATTACAGTTCGATCGGTGTAAAATCCTGTCCGTCTTATGTACATGGTATCGTGTCATCAAATGGAAATACGACCTGGTACATTATTTGTCCACATCAACTTTCGTAAAAGGTGTCTGATTATGTCACGTTTAACAATTTGTGACCGTTTTTCTTTCCAAATTCTTTTTTTGTGGTGGGGCTGGGGCAGTGATTCAATGGGACAACGACGGTCTCTTGACACGAGGTTAGTGGGTTCAAATCCCGTGAGAATCTTGATCTGCCTAGCAACCTTTCATTATCCACATTCGGCGCGAGTACTGGTTATGTATCCAGGAAGCAGAATCGAGAGTGATTTATCTAAGTTGTAAGAACTTGTTTCACAATCGATGTAAACTAAACAAGTTTAAATTTTCATGTTTAATGATGTGCGTATAACTGAATAAGCTTCATTCTCTTCGCAGCATATGACATCTGAAATTATTAAAACGAAACGAGACTTCACTCCAAAAGGCTGCCAAGCTTCAATTCTCTTTACTTGCTGTAAAGGTGCTTGTTCATATATTTTGATTTTTTTTTAGTCAAACTAAAATGACGTTGAATCAATGAAAATGTTGTATTACGGTTTCATATTTAATGAAAAATAGGATGTGTCAATGTATATAAGTATGTACACGCGTTGTGTGATGGATATATCAAAAACTGTTGCACAGCTTTTGGATGTAGCTTAAAACATAAACTTCTACTAATTACTTCGAACTAAAAGAGAAGGGAATCCATTACCTCATAGGCAAGGCCGATTCAGAGAAATACATACACACATTAAGGATTAAAGACAATACAAAGAGCTTTCATTCATACTTTTCTGAAAAGAGAAGCTATTTCTCAGAACATGACAGAAAATAACAGAACCGATTATAAGTTAATTAGAAGTAACAAATCATGTAAGCTTATTGTTCTTTAACATTAAATTCAATATAAATGAAAACATTGCGATTTGTTATACGATACTCAAAATATAAATAAACATGATAGATATTCCTCTTTGAAAGACTAGAGTATTTGCGTCATCTGTGCTATGCAGGAAACGTTAATCTAATTATACTCCGGTGTCTCGTGACGCGAGGCCACGCCCCGTCACGCCCCTAACGCCGTGGTAAACCAATTTAGACCACGGCATATAATTTAATTAAGAGTTTCTTTTAGCGAGTTAATTGAAGAAAACGGACACCCCGAATGATCATTGTAGAACAATTCCCATTAGTTTCATTCAAAATATACATGGATACATAAATAACATGGAATGAACGTTGGGTCATTAAGTTAAAGATGTTTTGTCGTGTGGCGACACAGTTGCATTTACTCCCCGGGCAAATATGTCCTACGTACTACTTTCAGCTTCTCATTCTGTTTAAGAGGACAGAGCTTTTGTAAAATATCTTTTATAATTGGACAGCCGTTCATGAAAATCTTTGAAAAGACACCTTCCTTCTTGTTGCAATAAGAAATGTGGTCCAACCAATAGCTACAAGATCAGCCAAAGGTACATGTACGCACGTTGCTTTGCCTGCAATAAGAGTGAGTTACAATAATGCAGTTTCCTAGTCAAAACATTCTTAGAAACTGTATACGGAGGCATTTTTTTTGTAATGGTGTTCCTATTTTGGGAGAAAATGTCGCTGAGTTATCAAACGGAAGTTTGTAAAGTCATAATGGCATTGTCAACTCAAAGAATATCTGTAACTGTTTTTGGGACAAGCTAAGAGTTCAACCACCAGGTATCTTTTTCTATACGGAAAGACGGCTTCGCTCATTTGTGATAACTTTTTGTTATATGTATTTCACAGAACAGCTGCGTCATTGTGCAAGAGCATTTCATACTTTTTTCCAGATACATTTCACGTTTAAATGCAACAAGCTCTTTTTTTTTGTATATATGTATATGTTCTTCCGTCAGAACTGGGTGTGCTCTAAATGCCATTTATATAGCCCTCGCTTTTGATATTTATGACCGATTCTTACATATAAAGCAATCTTAAGATGAAGCATATTTCATTACGAACAGTGAGTGGGCTTTGAATGTGTAAATTAACTTTTTTTGGACAAAAGAATGTGCACTTTCAAAATATAAGATTTTGAATCAGAACAATCTTATCTACAGGTTTGTTGTTTTGAATGATAAGACATTATTTATTTTGACCTTGTAATGTTTGTATGTATGTTTATAAATTAAAATGGCAAGAAACTTTGGTACATGTATTCGTATTCTAGAATAAGACAGTACTTCGTTATGACTTGCATTTAGACCTCAGTTTTCGGTCAGAATCTAAATTGTTATTCGCCCACTGACAAGTGTCAGAACTGATTTCCGGGGTATAAAGAAGACCTTAGAAGGCAACGTTACTTTACAGAGTCGGCGGTCTGACGTCTATTTTTGGGCCCGACCGTGGGGGAATGAGATTATAATGATTCCCGTGGGGCCCTATGAAATATGGCGATAAACATTCAATTATGTTCCCTAGCACTCCGGGGACAGCCGAACTTTAGGCTGGAACACAGGAAAAGTCGATCTTTTGCTGTATCTGTTCATTATTGAACAGAGGACATTCTTATGATAAGATGGTTATGGACTTCAGTTTGGTTTGCACGAGTCAAACGGGTTGCAAAATGGAATATATCATTGCTGTCGAAAGCCGGTTTTTAGGCTGTAACTCAGGAAAATGTCGATATTTTGCTGCATCTGTGCATGATTGTCTTGTATTAGAGGACCTTCCTATGAAAAGATGATTATGGACTTTAGTTTGGTTTGCTGTAGTTGTCCAACGGGTTGCAAATATGAACAGGTTATTGCAGTCGGAAACGGTAGGTTTTTAGGCAGTAACGCAGGAAATGTCGATCTTGTCTGAGAATGATCGAATCATGTTAGAAGACCTTCTTATGAAAATATGATTATGGACTTACTTAAGTTTCGTTTGCACAAGTTGTTCAACGGGTTGCGAATATGAATAGGTCATTGAAGTCGAAAGCGGTCGGTATTTATGTTGTAACTCAGGGAAATGTCGATCTGTTGCTGTGTCTGTGCATGATCGAATCATCCCAAAAGGCCTTCTTATGAAAAGGTTATGATGGACTTACTTAAGTTTGGTTTTGCACAAGTTGTCCAAAGGGTTGCAAATATGGATATATCATTGCAGTATTAAACACTCGGTTCGGATCAGACAGTGCGAACAGCGCTGTCCTATCCGAGTCGATGTGTTTCGCATGTTTAAAAAAGACACCGATTTTTCCGCGCACTGTGTCATCTAGCTAGAATAGAAAGAGGGGTGAATGACAAAGATTGTGGCAAATTGTCGGTCACAGAAAAAGTCTGCTGCCGAAAACGTGTGGAATCCATTAGCAGTGTTTCCCCCCATTCCAGTGTTGGAGTGCTAGGACGAAACTTTCCATTGACATTAACCCTTTACCAAACGCCAGATTTTCGCCTGTCCCAAATTGAAAGGGTTTGTAGACCACATTTCAAAATGTGATGAGATTGAAAAGTTATCGTCTCATAGGGCAGAAAACAATGTGGGAAAAGGAGAAATTGCTCTTAAATAGCAATTTCTCCTTTTCCCACAATGTTTTCCAGAGTCGTCTGCAACAAACTGTTCAGACGTCGTTATTGTTTGGTCACCAAGCAACGGTTGTTTCACCTCGGATGTCCCCTCCGCGATCGGGGAAAGACAGGTGTCGCATTTCGCCGTTTGGGGGCGTGGCCATTGGCTGGGGGTTTCCCCCCTTGAGGACTTTCGGTTCTGCTCATTAGTTTCCGCTTTTGGATGGAACCCTTTACTGCGTTAACTCTCGTTCGTTTTGCGTGGGTAACGTTTGGTGAATTTGCTGATGAAGTCGGGTAGAGCTTTGGAAGGGGAGGGGGACTGCAATATACGTTTATTTTCTCCTTTTCTGTACGGGTATATCAAAATACCAGGATATCATTGTTTTACTGCGATAAATACTTTATTAGCTCTGCTTTAGATATCTATATTTTGTGATGTGTTCAGTCATATTTTTCACCCTTATAGTGCTTGAACTGACTTCATGCGTATATAAAGAGGTTAGATCCAGGCCAGCCGCAAAGTAAATTAGCGGCTTGCCTGTGATAAAACCTGTTTGGTACATTGAGTTTCTTTCCTCCTCAAAATGAAGCTTTTGGAAAGCAGACGACAAAAATATCATTTTTTTTAAAAATTACCCAGCGTTATTAGGGTTAATGTGAAAAACATTTTATAGTGCGGTCAAAAAATAACAATTGAATTGAAAAAAACAAAAACCCTGAGATAAAATGTTATATGAAGGTTCCTATTTCTTAGTAAAGCAGCATTTGCAAAGACGACCAAAAGAATGACACCTTAAAACCTCGATTGGATGCCTGCTTCTTACACGTCAAAGTATAAATGACCATTATACTTTCGATTGGAAGCCGAGTAATGCGTATGGAAATATGGCGAGGTTTAACGGCCCTTAACATCTGTTCCAATAATCTAATAATATTTTAAGGGACATTTTCCCTGCATTTGGATGATTTCCGATCGCCATTACTTGTCGCGTGGAACCAATGACTTTGGTCCTTTGTGCGTCGATGGGAGGTTTTGTGTTTCAAGTACTCGATTCACTTTGATTCCGATCGTAATCTACAACAACCTTTGACAACACAAATAAACCACGGACATTTGGTCCGTTAATGAGCACGGTCATTATGGCAAGGGGTCGTTCTGTTTTGGACCCTAGAGAAAGTTGGAAATAGTTGGTACATGTAACAAGCATGTGGTACCAAAACGGTTTTGGTCAGTTCGAAGAATGAATGATATGCAATGTCCAAACGCTGGTTATCTAGTAGTCCGAATGATCCGGGGAAACAACCAATCGTTACACAAGTTCTCGCAACCACCAGCATGTTTTACTTTAATCACAAAGTTGCCTTCCTAATTTCTTAAAAAGTAAATATGACCTATTATATATACACTGTCAATTACCATATGCTTTTGTCTTAGTTAAGACCTGTCAAAAATCCCGCTATGATGAAATTTGCGGACGGGAGATAGCCCATCCTCCCCTCAAACTAATCATGATATATTTAAAAAAAATAGTATGCGCAAGTTCAAAATAATATTCCCTCTAGTTTCAATATCGTCTAAGTAATATTGCAAAGTAACATATCATTGGAATCGTCTCCCCGAGAGACGATTCCAATGATATGTTACTTTGCAATATTGTACTTTCATTTATGATGCTATACATGTTTATCAATTTTGACTTTCGCAAATATTTCTTCTGTAGTCCTTAAGTGAAACAGTACCCCTGTGATAAGGATTGATGCATCGAAAAGAACATATGTTAATTTCTGGTCCAATGCCCAAAGCGTATCGACCCATCGCCCAGTTAATATGCTTCACGGTCGTGGGCTCTTTCATCTCGCCCTGCTATCACCCATAGACTGTATCTCGGGCTCTGGGTAATTAGCCGAAAACCAATATTTTAACCCAATGATTCAAACCCATTTTCGCCCCCGTTTTAAAAAAGAACTGTTCGATGTGTCCGAATTTGATTCACAGTCAGGCGATATAAGTGTATGAACGTTGTCAGTTTTGTTCTGTTATTGGGCGAAAACATTGTAGCAAAAATGATCTTTTGCTTTATTTAGAGGTGTTACCCGCGTTTTGGCTAAAAAACCGCTTCAGAAAAACTGTTTCGGAAGTGATTGGATTCAACGGAGTATCATACACTGAACTCTGTATCTCACGGGATTCGGACCCAAAACCCTCGTGTTCAGAGGCCGATTCTCTACCCCTGGGTCCCCAACCTCTATAAAATAGTGGTTTCGTGCAACTAACTCCGAAATCGCGGCTGCACTTTATCGATTGTGTTAAGTTCACAAAACATGACGTTTGCAAAAGTTAATCATAGACAAGGCAAACAAGTAAATGTAGACCAACTGCATATATGAATATTTAAGTATTTGCAATCTGGGGGCTTTTATCCTTGCATTTAGTGTATTTATCTTACGAAACAAATAAAGAAATAAGAGTTCGCTCCTTCTTAAATATATATCGAATAAGCCATTTCCAGAAAAGGTCTGAATTTCTTTTAGGAAATTGTATGAAATTGACGTATACAATGTGACAAGACTAAAAATGAAATAAACGCAGCCATAAACATTGTTATGACTCAAGAACCTATAGTTTTCTTCATTATGATAACGTTGGAAAGGCACTTGTTATCGTGTCCATGAACTTGGTTCGTCTTTTCTTTAGTAAGCACAATGAATCACAATATTATGTGCTGAAAATATAGTACATGCCCTCCATATCCATGTGATAATTTTATTAATTCTTGGTTCGGCTTTATAAGAACAATCACTAACAATATTATAACCTGAAATTATATATGTCATTATCATATGATAATGTAGGAAGAGCATGTACAATCGTATTCATCAGTTTGGTTAGGCTTGCGCTATTTTGCTCTCGCGTTATTCATCATGAATGGAGTAACGGTTAAAGCGTCACGTCAGGTCAATCGATTGTTAAACACAGACGTCCTCAAATTGCCTTCAGTATCAACAAACCCGGTGCAACTTGAGTGTTTGAACATCCTACAGCGGACGTTCGAGTAGAACCCTTCTCCATCATCAGAAGTTCACCAAAGTTTGGGTCGAAATAAGATGGACCGAAAGGCATTTTTTTATGTGATGCAGTTAACCTTGAATTGAGTAGCTGCAATGGCTACAAGAAGTTTACTTTAATACATGAGCAATGTAAAAATCCATACTCAAAGCTTTGGTTACTGGATATGTATCCAGGAAGCAGAATCGAGAAACTCAAAGGTTTCTATGGCCTGTGTCATACGAAAAGGTGTGAAGGCAGATCGGCATACTTCGGTGCATGTTTAATTCATGGTTAATGTTTGAAGAGGGTCTTGCGTTGCAGAGATGCTGAGACAGAGAAATATTATTACGAATGACTCCGGTTCAAACCACACCAGTACCGAATATTTAAAGGGAGTGTCATGTGGTAGGATACTTGTGGGGCCAAGCCTTGAACTGTGGAATCCCATTAAGCATCGACATACCTACCAAGTTGTTGATATGGCGTTTAACTTCATACAAGAAGAAAATGATTTTATTTTTAAACAAGATTGACTGCTATTCTATAATGAATAGGATGTTGATGAGTTTTACATCGTGTTCCCTTTTTAGTAATTTTAAAAGAAATGTTTTTATAGATACGTTTGTTTATCGCTTTGGAGTAAGCGTTCATCTCAGCTCGTGGTGGTTTCCGTGTTTGACTTTGGTGGCCATGTTTGTTTTGGAGCATGCGCAGTCAGTGTCTATGAGAGTTGTGCAAAGATGGCGACGAGTGTCTGTCCGTGATTAGCACAGTAAACACTATATGAGCTCGGATCGGACAACCTTTGCTAATTAGCCATTTCACAGATCTCGACCGACGCATCAAATTAAGCCAAAAGTACAAGTACTACCTTCGTCATTGCCAAAATCCCATGACTGTAATAGGTTTCTGTATATTATTTTGTTTAGCCTACGAAAAGAGAAATTTCAAATCGTCCATCATCCAAATCGCGTTTTACAACTTAATCACGATTATGGGCGATAAATACACGCCGTGCCGGTTGCCCGGTTAGATGTCGTGTCTGATAGTGCTTCATGCTCCCTGAAGTTTGAATCAAACTGGTGAACCGCGAAGCATAAACTCATACGGAAATAAATAGGCATACCCCTCTTTTTATACGGGTATGACATTGTGTTTTGTGTTTTGTATTATTCTGTTGTAATTTACACAGTGTCAACACTTCGAAAAAAGTTGTCGAAGAATATGTGTTACGATGAGAATTATTCTACAATGTTGTTAAAAAAACCTTTAATGTTTATTTTACTTGGTCACTCGTAAAGAAAGGCAATAATATTATGTTCTATAGAGTTAAAAACATTCCCAACGGTATTTGAATCGTTCTTCTTTCTTTATGGCCAATATTCGACCCAGTTCAATAGTGTCCATTCAAGAGTCAGACACCATCTTAGATAAGAATAATCCCTGTCATGTGGAATAGTGGGTGTTACTTACTGGTTAGAGTTCACAGTTCGTATATCACATTGCCCTTCTCCGTATGGATTCCGTATTGATTCAAATCCAGTTGACGGCATTATGATTTTCATATAAAGATAGTATCCCGATTGACCGACGGAATGTCGATAGCTCTACCTGGCTTGACCAGCCCATATGGTCAGTCAGGTTTCGGGGTCTTTCTCCATCATTATGAGTCGGGAATCGCAACACTTCTTCAATAATGTGAACTCGATGTAAACACCCATATAGATGAATATCGGTAGAACAGTAAATGTTCATTACTCTTCCATCGTGTTCATCGAACCGCGTAATGATCCAGTCATTCATGCGTACATCTAATTATATTTCCCAAATTAAAATGTTCAAATATTAACACCCCGTCCGAACAGTAAATGTCAGATTCCATCGATTATCTTTTATATTGCCTAATATCATCAGCGAATATGTTTTAACCCTTACGGTGCTGGAGCCGACTTCGTGCTTATGCAAACAGATTAGAGCCAGGCCAGCCCCCTAGTAAATTGAGTGCTGGCCTGTAATCTAACCTGGTTGCTACTCTGCGTATCTTTTCTCATCAAAATTGATCAGATATTTAAAGTTTTGAAAAGCAGACAACACAAACATAGTTTTAAGAAGATTACCCAGCATTCTAAGGGTTATGGTCGATTGTATCTGTTTTATATTCCGCATCGTTCAGTTATAGGTTTGATTCGTGACAACCTCGGCTTTGTACCTGTCTCTCCGTCAGATTTGACACCGTTCGACTTTTGTGGGCTTATCGCCATACACGATATGATTAATACGACAATTTAATTACGTTGGAAACAAGCCGTGTTCATGTTAGTGTTCATGTTAGATCCGCTTTCATTTTGTACCACTCTGAGAAAAATAAATCTAAAATAATTCAGTATGTTTCCAACGGTACTGTCTCCTGCTTTCGTTGGCGTGTCCCTTTTGTCAAGATACTTTAGATCCCCTCCCTGCCTTGAACTGGTGTATTCAGGAAAGCAGTAACATAATTAAAATATTGTTGACTGGCGTAAAATCATATTTACAATATCTAGCGTAGGCTGATGCATATCATGTTAGATCATTCCTTATGGAATGATATAGAAACGTAATGAAAGGGGTAATTGAAAATAATATAAGACGATAAAATTAGCAAGAAAAATGTTTTATCTTTATGATATATCAGATAGAACCCAATCCGACCAAATGTTATATATCTCTTTAAGAGCAATCCATCATTTTAGCTAGAGTAGATATGGAAAATGAAGTGACCTTGGACAAAACACTGTAGGATCTTGCCTTGTACATGTGAACTCAACAAAAGAAAGCAGTGAAATTACTGAAATACTGTTGATACTGCTTTAAAGCCCACTTGAGCAAACAAAGATATGGGACATTTTGGTATTATTTGGAATAGACTATAAAGAGAGATCTGATGTTTAAATAAAAGGGGTGGTTTTGTAATAGGGCGAAAATAAACACAACTCGAGATACACACTCAATCACGACTGTCACTTTTCAAAAATCGATCGAAAAACGCTCATATCGATAACCTTCAAGATGACATCTTACTTTGGCGACATTACCCATGTCGTAGACACAGGCTAAATTTTCGGGTTGGGTTGTTGCTTTTATACGGGTTTTGGGTTGTTTTCAACAGTATATAAGGCATATTGTTGTCATATGCACACTGATCCTTGATTCCGTTGCCTCATCAGCCATATTGCAGAAAAGGCTTTTGTTATTTTTTCATTCGTAATGCACATAAGGATTTCCAAGGTGCTCATCTGCAGTGAAAGACGAATAAATAAAGACTCTCTTAAATTCATTTGATGGCCATTTTCTTTTACTTAAATATGCTGTTTTTTATAAACTACATATATGAAGAACATGAAAGAGACTTAAATGAATATTATAGCTATTCCATCATTTTCCTTCATAAATTGACGAAAAGCAAATAAACCGAGTTTGGTTATTAGCTTAGTCTACGGATAAGGCTCTATTGAACTTTTATTTAGGATTTTTTAGTTTTTTTAAAGCGTTGGACGGAAGAAACGTAATTTAAGATACCTTGCTTAAGAGTCAGTTTTAATTGCAGTTCAATGAAGACAGTGTCTTAAACATAGTCAAAGCATTAACGCCGTATTTTTTCATATTTGTTTTCAAAACATATCGCGGTCACCGTTCATTAATTTATGGCACCTGTGTATTCTGCCAAAAGAATACAATAGTTGTAATAAAATGCAATATTTCATTTTGCAATAGGATATATAAAAGAAAAAAATACATTTCACAAAAGAACTTAACTTCTTTTAAACAAATTTGAACTTTTCTCTGTGTTTTGAGTGCGAGAGACGTCCTAAGCATCCACTCCTTTATTTCTTTGAACAAATTGTCAAAAAAAGAAAATACGTTTTCCCGAAAATGCTTTACTCGAACGGATCTCGACTTTCGGATGATCCGAGAGGATGGTTTATTCTTGTAAGACTTTAAGATGATTGGAGATAATCGTTTGTCCTTGTAAGAAAGGGTTAATAAACTACTTCAGGAGTGAAAGCCGCCGTAAATGTGTCTCTACAATTTGACGGTTGACTTCCATAAGGATGAGCATTGGCGGCCCCTTGATTAAGGACCATCATGTTTGGTATTAAGACGTTTATAGACGCTTCCCCGTAACGTACTGGTAATGGATTCGAGTATAGAGAATGAGTATTGAACTGCATTGGCAATGTATTCGAGTATAGCCAATGGATATTGCACTGTATTTGTTAAAATGAAATGTGTTCTATTCTATTAGTACGAATCAAACCATTAATTTGATTGTGGTGGCTTCCGGGTTTGAACGTTTAGGTCGAACATAGCTTTTGTTTGAGCGAGGAATGTATTTTATAGAGGGAAATGTAGATTTGAAAAACGAGTTTTCTAGGAAAATCCATGACAAATCGAGGCTTCAGTGCAAGACTATTGTAAGTTCTTCACAGAAGTGAAGAACTTACTATAGTCTTGCACTATGCCAATGATTCGTTCTAAGTTCTACGTTATGTTTAGGTTATAGAGAGAAAGGGGATGAAGTGCCCTCGATTCTGTCAGTTTGAATGTCGTGTCACTTTGAAGACAAGATCAACACGTACACAAATACACACATTCGTGCTCGAAACACGCGTCAGGGGAATAAGCTCCTTGTTCGTTTCTCCCGTCAAGTGTCTGGTCTATGATTAGTCTGTACATACAGCACAGTCTGATCCAAGACTGGTACTGTCCTTTATGCCAGTGTTCCTCTCTTTAAGTTTGAACATATTGTATTGTCAATGTAGCACACGATTTACAGTACAGAACATTCATACAACATCCTTTTATGATATAAGTTTGCATCATGGTCTATAGTGATAGATATGAATTTTGGCGGAGTCTTCAAATATCTTAAGATTGTTTCCGGTTCGTTTTTTACAACATTTCGGACTATCATGGATTATGAAAATTGCAAAGGCGTCCGAAATACATTCGAACACATTTGCACACTTCGTGAGCACTTGTATTACCGAAATACAAAGAACCATTGCAAGGAGGCTATGTTTATCAGAAATTGATCCAAGTCATACTATTAAAGCTAGTAATTTTGTGTCATAAAATGTTGATTTTGTCTGTCCAAAACCTGCTCTAAAAGCTGTGACTTCTATGTTATAAATGTTGGTTTGGACTTTATCCTAATACATAGGGAGAAGAATGGTTATGTTGCATTAGTATATGTATTATAGAAAGTGCAGTTTAGTTCAATAGTTCTTGTGCAGTATAAGGTGTACCTGAAAGGCTCGTTTATACTTTAGTTTAATAGCATAACAATTAACCCTCTATCGTGGGTACTCATTAGTATCATATCGACAAAACAGTTCTAACGAGTACCCACAATACAGGGTTATGGCAAGAAACGAAGAAGTTAGCCCAGGGAATATGTCCCTTATACTAACATTGTATATTTGTTTAACGTAGAGCTCATTAATAACTTGTTCATCGATACCCGTTTTGATATGCCCGGCTGAAAGCGATAATCGCTGATAAAAAGCCGTTTTTGACAAATTCGTTTTCGATTTCTTATACCTAACTGCGACAGTACAGATTTTGATGACAGCCATTGATTTAGTAGAGCAAAAACGTCTGATTATGATTCAATGAAAAGACGCACGTAAACATCCGGGTATTCTTCATAATAATGTTGTACGAGTAGGCGGTAGTAATGAGGAAGGAGACCTCTGACGTCAGAAATAGTACGTAAATGGTTCGGTGCAGAATTGCACGTATATTTCTCAAGATAGTCCTTAAAAATTTTTTGTTGAGTATTACTGATATCATTAAGCACTAGAATACTTTTGATTAGAAAGATATACTTAATGTTTCGGTGAAAAAATGCACGTATATATCCCGAGAAACTCCTTAAAAATATCGTGTATGGTAAGGCGGATATTCAAGGCACTAGAATGATTTTAATTAGAAAGAAATGGTAAAGAATACTGTGCAGAAACACATGTAGATACTAGATACTCATTGCATATTCGATACTCAACGATAGTATGTTTATAAAGTAAGAAGACAGTTCGCAGTTTGTAATGCAATTGCGAAGAGCCAACTACCATCTGAGTTCACACACTTATTGCCAATTCAATTTTTTTTTCAATACAAAAACTAGTGTGAAGTTTAGTGTAATTTGGTAAGACTTCGCGGTTCGCGTTTGAATCTCAAACAGTGAACTGCGGATTGACTTCTAGCTTTACCGGATATACGAATTATCGCATCTTATTCCTTTTAATAATTTGCCGGATTATTATTCAATTGCGATTATATTGGGATATGTTACTTTAATTGCGACAATGGTTATGTTGTACTGATGGGTAGAAGGACGAGATATGGGGAATATCCGTTCGAATTTATTACTTATTTATCTTCGGACCGATCTGTAAGGAGCGTCTTTAATATTTATAATATTTATAATATTTCCCATAACGTGGTGGGTAAGGCTGATTTATTTGTATTATTAAATCGAGTTTGTGGGTATTTCTCCACTATCATTAAAGCCTAATCTGATTGAAGTAGAAAGTAAAAATGTCCCACGAAGATCCTCTTCATCTATTATATATCACCTTGATGTATACGAAGACTCTAGAAACCATTTTGACAAAAGGATAAATTGCTCATGCTGAGCAATTTATCCTTTTGTCAAAATGGTTTCTATCCATTACTGAAATATCTTTGATTTAATATAATCTTTGTCGTCTGCTAGAGCTTTCAATTTGGATTTACCAGACGTTCTCATATTGGGAAATTAATTAAACATGACCTAGTGGTTAATATGGAGGGATTTCCGCTGGTTTTTTGGGGGTGCCATTTTGGCAAGCCACTCCAGAAACCTAGCCTAGGACTGTTGAACTCACAATTGGTCGTAATATAAGTGAAATATTGTAGAACTGGCTTCAAACCTTGTACAAAAATACCAGCAAATGTTTGATGTCGGCCTTTGCATCGCATTTTAATTCTCATCGCATTTTAATTCTCATCGGAAGTGATATCAATCAAACTTTCATAAATTTTAGTTGGATATGTCTGAAGTCTGCTTCATATATTCGACATCATTTCATTTAGCATAACATAAACATTGTGTTGCTTCATAGTGTTAATAAAATATTTGGCATAACAAAACAAATGTTAGAAAAAATACCGTAATATATGTGATGGATTCACAAATGCAATTCAATCTTCAGCATTTCTCATTGAGAAAAATACAATTTAATAAGGGAAACTGCTTTTCTCTTATAATCGTAAACATTGGTGTTAATATTTTGCCAAGGCAAACTAGGACATTTAATATAAGATTCCAACTAGACAAAATTGCAAAATAATTTTTGAATTTCATGTGCGAAATTAGGAATACATAAAAGCTTATTACAAAAATTTGCATGTTGAAGTACGTGAGGGAAGGTTAGAAAAAAAGCGATCTAAACCCGCTCTTTTTTAGCAAAAATCAGGTTTAGCCAGTTTAGCACACCATAGCAGTACTTTATGACGAAAAACCGAGAAACGTCATGACCATGGCGTCAATTTAATTCACAAGGTTCCTAACATGATCAAATACTGCAGATAATTGTTTAAAGGCACATAAAAGGAGATTAATGCTATATCAAACTATTTTATTTGGCTCATTCTTCACGTCTGACCTTGACAGTTGATACAGACACATTTGAACTGACCAATCAGAATTCTTTATTTTGAATATGTAAACAAACAGGTTGTTGATAAACATGATTAAATTGGAGACAACTATATTTCAAGCACAAAATAACTTATGTAAAAGGAATCTTATGCATTTGTAAATTAATTCTCATGACTTTTATGAACATAATAAATGAACTCCATATATGTTTTCAGTAATTTATTTGTACTTATCTCCTTTTATGTGCCTTTAATTTTTATCAAACAGATGCATAAGACTTACAAGGTGTTAAGAGTAAAAAATGCGAAGAATTTTTCAATTTCATGAAAGTACAATAATAGATTTCTGTCATAACTTCAATGACTTTGGACGATATTATGTCGTTGGTCAAGAGAGGGTAGCGTGACATGTCAACAGAGAGTAGCGTGGCATGGCTAGCGAGACATGTCAAATGAGGGTAGTGTGACATGGCTAGCATGACATGTCAAAAGAGGGAAGCGTGGCATGGTTAGCGTGACATGTAAAGAGAAAGGTAGCGGGACATGGCTGGCGTGACATGTAAAAAGAGGTTATCGTGACATGGCTGTCGTGACGTATAAAGAGAGGGGTAGCGTGACATGGCTAGCGTGACATGTAAAGAGAAAGGTAGCAGGACATGGCTGGCGTGACATGATAAGAGAGGGGTAGCGTGACATGTCAAAAGAGGGTAGCGTGATAAGGCTAGTATGACATGTAAAGAGATGGGGAAGCGTAACATGGCTAGCGTGACATGTGAAGAAAGGGTAGAGTGACATGGCTGGCGTGACACGTAAAGAGAGGGGTATCGTAACATGGCTAGCGTGACATGGCTGGCGTGACATGTAAAGAGAAGGGAAGCGTAACATGGCTAGCGTGACATGTGAAGAAAGGGTAGAGTGACATGGCTGGCTTGACATGTAAGGAGAGGGGTATCGTTACATGGCTAGCGTGACATGTAAAGAGAAAGGTAGCAGGACATGGCTGGCATGACATGATAAGAGAGGTGTTGCGTGACATGGCTAGCGGGACATGTAAAAGGACATGGCTGGCGTGACATGTCAAGAGAGGGGTAGTGTGGCATGGAAGGCGTGACATATAAAGAGAGGGAAACATGATATGGCTAACTTGGCATGTAAAATGAGGGGTAACGTGGCATGGCTAGGGTGACATGTCAAGAGAGTGTAGCGTAACATGAATAGCGTGACATGTAAAATGAGGGGTAGCGTGGCATGGCTAGCGTGACATGTCAAGAGAGGGGTAGCGTTACATGTCTAGCGTGATATGTAAAATACGGGGTAGCGCGGCATGGCTATCTAGACATGTCAAGAGAGGGGTAGCCTGACATGGCTAGGGTGATATGTCAAAAGAGGGGTGGCTTGACATGGCTAGCGTGACATGATTAGAGAGGGTAGCGTTACATGGCTAGCGTGACATGTAAAGAGAGGGGTAGCGTGGTATGCCTAGCATGACATTTAAAGAGAGGGATGCATTATATGGCTAGCATGGAATGTCAAGAGAGGTAAGCGTGACATGACTTGTGTGACATGTCAATAGAGAGGAAGCGTGACATGGCTAGCGTAAAATGTCAAGAGAGGGTAGCATGGATAGCGTGACATGTCAAGAGAGGGTAGCGTGGCATGGCTAGCGTGGCATGTCAAGAGAGGGTAGCGTGGTATGTCTAGCATGACATGTCAAGAGATGGGAAGCTTGACATGTCTAGTCTGACATGGCAAAAGAGGGTGACATGGCAGGAGAAGCAAGGCATGGATAGGGTGACATGTCCGTGAGGGTTCGCGTGGCTTTTTTGTGTGACATGTCAAGAGAGGGAAAGTTCGTCATGGCTAAGAGTGACATGTCAAGAGAGGGGGATCATCGCATGGCTAACGTGATATGTCAAAAGATGGGAAGCGTGGCATGTCTAGCGTGGCATGTCTAGTGTGGCATGTCTAGCATGACATGTCAAGTGGTGGTGGCATGGAAAGCTAGACATGTCAAGAGAGGGCGAGCGTGGCATTTCTTGCGTGACATGTCAAAAAAGGTAGCGTTGCATGGCTAGCGTGACATGTCAAAGGAGTCGAGCGTGGCATGGCTAGCACGACATGTCAAAAGACGGCATGTCTAGCGTGACATGTCAAGAGAGGGGTCGCGTGGCATTTCTTGGGTGACTTGTCAAAAGAGGGTTGCTTGGCATGGATAGCATGACATGTCAAGGTAGGGGTCGGGTGGCATTTCTTGCGTGACTTGTCTAAAGAGGGGACATGTCAAGAGAGGGGGCGTGGCATGGCTAGCACGACATGTCAAAAGACGACATGTCTAGTGTGACATGTCAAGAGAGGGGTCGCGTGGCATTTCTTGCGTGATTTGTCAAAAAAGGGTTGCTTGGCATGGCTATCACGACATGTCAAGGTAGGGGTCGGGCGGCATTTCTTGCGTGACTTGTCAAAAGAGGGGGCGTGGCATGGCTAGCGTGACATGTCAAGAAAGGGGTCGCGTGGCATTTATTGCGTGACTTGTCAAAAGAGGGTTGCTTGGCATGGATAGCATGACATGTCAAGGGAGGGGTCGCATGGCATTTCTTGCGTGACTTGTTAAAAGAGGGGGTGTGGCATGGCTAGCGTGACATGTCAAGAAAGAGGGGCGTGGCATGGTTAGCGTGACATGTCAAGAAATAGCGGCGTGGCATGGCTAGCGTGACATGTCAAGAGAGGCGGGCGTGGCATGGCTAGCACGACATGTCAAAAGATGGCATGTCTAGCGTGACATGTCAAGAGAGGGGTTGCGTGGCCTTTTTTGCGTGACTTGTCAAAAGAGGGGGCGTGGTATGGCTACCGTGACATGTCAAGAGAGGGGGGCGTGGCATGGCTAGCACGACATGTCAAAAGACGGCATGTCTAGCGTGACATGTCAAGAGAGGGGTCGTGTGGCATTTCTTGCGTGACTTGTCAAAAGAGGTGGCGTGGCATGGCTAGAGTGACATGTCAAGAGAGGGGGAGTGTAGCATGTCTGGTGTGACATGTCAAAAGATGGGAAGCGTAGCATGTCTTGCGTGACATGTCAAGTGAGGGAAGCGTGGCATGGCCAGTGTGACATGTCAAAAGAGGGGCTTGGCATGGCTAGCGTGACATGTCAAGAGAGGGGGAGTGTGGCATGGCTAGCGTGACATGTCAAGAGAGGAGGTAAGACATGTCTAGCATGGCATGGAAAGGCTGACATGTCAAGAGAGGGGTCGCGTGGCATTTCTTGCGTGACCTGTCAAAAGGTTGCAGCGTGGCATGGCTAGCGTGGCATGTCAAGAGAGGGTAGCGTGACATTGCTAGTATTACATTTCAAATGAGGGATCGCGTGGCATTTTTTGCTTGACATGTCAAGAAAGGTGTAACGTGGCATTGCCAGCAGTACATGTCAAGCGAGGGTAGCGTGACATGGCTAGTGTGGCATGTCAAAGGATGGTATTGTGGCATTTCTTGCGTGACATGTCAATAGAAGGGGAGTGTGACATGACCAGCGTGACATGTCAAGAAAGGGTAGCGTAACATGACCAGCGTGACATGTCAAGAAAGGGTAGCGTGGCATTGCTAACGTGACATGTTAAAGAGGATAGTGTGACATGGCTAGCGAGACATGTCAAAAGAGGGGTCGCGTGGCATGGCTAGCGTGGCATGTCAAAAGAGGGATAGCTTGACATGATTTCTATGATATGGCTAGCGGTGCATGTCAAAAGATGGGTAACCTGGCATGGCTAGCGGTGCATGTCATAAGATGGGTAACCTGGCATGGCTAGCGGTTCATGTTAAAAGAGGGATACCTTGACATGGCTACTGTGACATGGCTAGCGGTGCATGTCAAAAGATGGGTCAATTGTCAAATTCTATAAAAGTGTGCAAAATAAACACATGGCGAATTTAGATCTATTAAACAGATGTTTTGGTAAAGTTACTGTAGGCAGAGTATATGCTAACACAGTCAGTTTAAGAATTTAAAACCAACCACATGATATCGTCGAAAATCATTCAAGTTATGACAGAAATTTCTTACCGTACTTTCATGAAATTGAAAAATTCGTGACATTATTACTCTTTACACCTTGTTAGTCTTTTTAATAAAATAAACAACCGTCTGCAGTATTTGATTATGTAAGGAACCTTGTAAAACAAATTGACGCAATGGTCATGACGTTTCTCGGTTTTACGTCATAAAGTACTGCTATGGTGTGCTCTACTGGCCTATTGATTTTGCTCAAAGGGTTTTAAATCGTTTTTTCTAACTTATCCCACCCACTTCAACATGCAACTTTTTGCAAATAGCTTTTATGTATGCCTAGCTTTTATGACGTAAAACCGAGAAACGTCATGACCATGACATTAATTTGTTTAGCAAGGTTCCTTACATGATCAAAGATTGAATGAAATTCAGAAAATTCTTTTTTAATTTTGTCTATGTCGAGTCCTTCATTGGGCTAGATTGAATGCCCTAAACATCATAGTGTCTGTCTGGTTCCCTATCTTTCCCGAGTGCAAAATCCGATTTCAAATATGATGATTGATGGGCCCGCGACTTCTCGTGTTACTGATAGATTTTCCATCGCAACGTGATAAAACGAGGTTTCGTGACCTTTCCGCAAAAATACATCTTGTACATCGCACAAACCTGGTTTGATCTACAATGAACGATTATTTCGTTAAGTCATTTTTCATATGTTTTTATTTTGATGTCCGTGGAGTAAGAAGTCAGTTCGCAGATCGCGATTCAATTGCGAACCGGGAACTGCGCTATAACTTCACACACTAGCTACCAATTCAATTATTTTCAAAAATCTGTTTTGTATGTATCAGATTATTTCCTTTATTGAGGTTGAATAAACTTTTGCTTTTTGGAAAAAGCTTATCGGAAATAAAAAGTCGATTCAGTCATGCTGAATCTAGCACATGCAAAAAGGGACGTTTTCTCACGCCTATGTGTCCATCTCCGATTCTTATCCGTGCATTCCATCAGTTTCAGTTTTCCCCTCTCTCTTGACGATTCCTCAGTCACAGATTTCGGGATGCCAAATTAGGGTCTTAAGACGAGAATACGACCTCTAATCCCGTTTAAGCTCGCGTAATCTCGTGTAATGTTATCCTTAAGGTGCGAGGACAGATCCTCAGAGACACGGCAATTATCGTTACTACGAGATAACGCGTGATTTGGTAACAAAGTCGGATTACTCGCCTATTATCGTATTGAAACACCTAAGCTGTCGGACAATGTGTCCCGCTCGTTCCGCCATGTTTGGAAAGCGTTGATCTTTCACGAGATCCACAAAGCGCTTGGTTCTTCAAAGCAAACGTCCGCACGGGGATAAATAAATGGATATTAGATGCTGGTTAATTTCGCATCAATTTTCATTCGGTTGTCATGGATTCGGAATTAGAATAGGAGAACCGGGATTAGCTCTCCGAGAAACAAACATGTCCGAGTCGTTATCAGGATTTAACGATGTGTATTGAATAATTCAAACGGGGGGGGGATGTATTGAGTTATATTCTGTTACTGGATATCTTTTGCTGTAAGCTTTAACCCATTACCAAACAATAACGACCAGTTTGTTGCAGACAACTCAGGAAAACATGGAAAACATTGCGGGAAAAGGAGTAATTGCTCTTAACGAGCTCTTAACGAGCAATTTCTCCTTTCCCCACAATATTTTCGGCACTTTCAGAAGATTATTTTTCAATTTCATCACATTTTGAAATGTCGTCAGCAAACTCTTTCAATTTGGGACAGTCGAAAATTTGGTGTTTGGTAAAGGGTTAAAAGGAAAGGCTTTTCTATAGCTTCAGAAGAATACCCGATGCTCCGTAAGGCTGATAAGAAAGCCTGGTTCTATGACTTGAAAGCTTTTGATTGATTCATAACATTCCGATTGATTCCTTTGATCGATTTCGATTGATGATAAACCGTTATATACATATGTAATACTTATGATCAATGTCATCTTAGTATTCATTGAGGTCTCTGGACCGCATTTGAACTTTACAGTGGTTAATCCGGGTGATGATATCGTATCTGTTTGAACCATTTCCTTTATTTAATTGATTTTAAAGACAAACACAACAGATACTTTACGATACGCTTTGGGAGAAAATTAGAAATTGCTCAATGCAGGCAATTTTCTTTTTGTTGCAAAGGTTTTAAGTCAAACTTTTAAGCATATATCACAATTAAAAATATCACTTTTCGAACTTGAAAGATAGCAATTACTTTGCTTTGAATTTGGGCAAGTCACTTATCCAATAGATAGGAAATGCTTCAAACAAATGTCAATAGCGGTATGTCTTCCCTATGAAGACCAATGGATTATCACAGTGCTAGAGCGATCCGAGTCAGTTCTTTCGTAAAAGGAGATTAATGCCATATCAAACTATATTATTTGGTAAACGGTTGGTAAGATTCAAATAGTTATCACAAAACATCAGCACACCTTCACCTCTGATTTGGAGACGTGATACACTTATTTTTGAACCGACCAATCAGAATTCGTTATTTTGAATATGTAAACAAACAGATTGTTTATAAACATGAATGAAATGGAACCATCTGTATTTCAAATACAAAATAACTTATGTTAATGGAGTTGATTGAATACGTTGTCAATGCATTCGTTCATTAATGTTCACGCCTTATATGAACATAATGAAAGAACTCCATAAATGTTTTCAGTAATTTATTTGTGCTCATATCATACCATGTGCCTTTAAAGACGTAACTTCATCACGGTTTCGTTTGCACACGAAACTCACGCTCCCGCCACGTTTGTAAGATTGAGTTTGTGTCACCACACGAAGGGGTCGTCTTGGATTAGTCAGCGGTGTTCGTGCAGACAAAGCCAAGCCGGAACTCCCCTGCCTGTAGAACTTCCGGTGCTGAGATGGATTGATGTATGCGCGCGCACTCCGCTTCGGCGAGCAATAAAGCGTCCTAGTTGTCCTGATTAGTACATGCGTCGCATTGAATGAGATATGTCTAATCGATCCAAAGCGGGATTAGTCTTTTAATGTATTTTTCTCATCTTTTATTGCGTATATACAGGTGATTTTACCTTCAGGTTCAAAATGCGTTTCTTACTAACCATAAGAACTTATAAAAACCTGAATGCTTGTTTGGTGACTGATCTTGTTTTATGAAGAAATGAAAATAATTTCAAGAGTAATGATATACTTCCAATGCACACCATTGAATGTGTAAGCATAGAAAGAAAAGCGCCTGTTGCAACAATAACATTCCTACCGTCGTCAAGATGATTTCCCCCCATTTTTTCTATCCTTCGGTTGATACTATATGTCTGTACCATGGACAATTTACTAGCCATGGCAAGTAGATGACCTTGCTAACCGACATAATTGAAAACACAGTATTAGATATGCTAATATGTACTCTTGTCTTGGCTTAAATGAGTATACATGTAATGTACATGAAGACAGAAGATGTAAACTTATCGTTTAAGCAACATAATTAGTACACGTGCCTCGGATAAATACCAGTGGCGTGTTTAAGGAGAAGTGTTTGGGTTTCTGGAAATGTTTAAGACATCATTTGAAAGTCAAATCTTTATTGGGTCTCGCCATCGCATACATACAAGACCGTCTTCGGAATCGTCGCTATAACATTTCAGTTTAGCACCCAATAAAATGAAATAAGACCTTTTAATGGTACCGCTTTTATCACACGACTGTGGATATATTTACATGCGTTGATGCCAATCCATAAGATTATGGTCGATTGTTTATGCATGATTCTGTCGCCACCGATGCAGATCAGCCTTTTCATTTAAGAAATGTTGAAATGTTTTAAGCCTATCCATAGGACTTATAAACAGTATATACTACGACTTTTCACATGGTGATCGGGATGGAAGACGCAAAATATAAGAAGAAAGTAATCTCCTTGCTTGGACCGTCGTAGTCAGTTGCTGCCACCGACTGCTTTCCGACTGTTTAAATGATGTTGTATAATGAAAGAAGAAAATGTTCTCCTTGCGTAGACTATGGCAGTCAGTCGCTTCTACCAATTTGTATACTGTCGTATAAAACAACTACGACTGTTTACGTGATGTTTGGGATGGAAGATGCAATATTTATTAAGAATTTGTTCTCCTTGCATCGACAATGACAGTCAGTCGCTTTCATCCGTTTTATACTGTCGTATTAAACAACTACTACTGTTCATATGATATTGGTTGATGAAAAACACAAACTTTAACCATTATAGTGCTGGAACCGACTTCATGCTTATGCAAACAGGTGATATCCAGACCAGCCGCCAAGTAAATTGGCGGCTGGCCTGTGATCTAACCTGTTTGCTAATCTGTGTATCTTTCCTCAACAAATTAATCAGATATGTAAGGTTTTGGAAAGCAGAAAACAGGAACACCGATTTTTAGAAAATTACCCAGCATTCTAAGGGTGTTGGATGGTGAAAGAAGTAAATGTTCTCCATGCGTGGACTATAGCAGTCAGTCGTTCTCATCAGTTTTATACGTCGACCTAGGCTCGCCTTTGTCTCGGCGTGGCTGGTCATCAAGCGAGGCCGTGTCAACGACTATCAGGAAGTCATATGTCAATAAAATTCCGAAATTATCTTAACAAATTGCTACAAAATTTCTAAGAAGCCGTTTAGAGCTAGTTTAAGGCAGGCCATCAAACATGGCGCCCGTCTGATTCCCGTGGTCGCCATGGAAACGCCGCCATTACCGGAAGTTGTTTTCCCGAACACAGATTCCAGCTGGAAGATTTAATTTGTGTCTGTCACGAAGCGCCGTAATTTTCTCCTCCTATTGCAGAAATTTGTCAATGGTGACACAAACGAAAACAGACGTGTATCACGGCAAAAGGCGTCTCCTCTTCAGACCGGAAGTGGAGTTCATCGCGTGAATGCTCCGTGTCAAGGAAGCGCGGATCACTGTCGCTCGTTAAGGCGCTTGATTCTTGGTTGGACGGTGGTTCCGTAGCTAATTACTCTTTTATGGCAACGGTAACATAAAGATTTTCCTCTCCGATCCTTTTGTCTTCGATAAACACCTCTTTCTTTTATTTTTCGACATGTCGGGCCGGCGAAAGCGCTAGACTGTGGTTAGCAAGAGCCATTGATTGACTCTTTAAAAGTAGAGACATGTCTGGGCTTGTGTCAAAGGGAGGGTTATAGTTCTCAGACTACAATTGAACTTGTCACAATGTCCGTGAAGTTAGGAGTCAGTTCGCAGTTCGCAGTTCGCGATTCAATTGCGAACCGCGAACTGCGCTCTAACTTCACACACTAGCTGCCAATTCAATTGTTTTCAAAATAACAATTTATGAAATATATGTGTACATATAATTTGAATTGACGAAAGACGAACTGGCGTCTGCCTTCACACCTAGAAACCTATTCGAACTGCGAACTGCAAACTGTCAGCTATCTCCAATGTATTCTACATACAGTATACGGCGAATAGCGAACTGCGAACTGTCAGCCAGGTTCACAACCAGTTGCCGATTCATATTTTACCGGATGAATTTCTATAAGTGAATCGGCTTTGAATAGCGAACTGCGAACTGTCAGCCAGGTTCACAACCAGTTGCCGATTCAATTTATTTGAGGAATTTCAATGAGTGAATCGGCTTTGAATAGCGAACTGCGAACTGTCAGACAGGTTCACAACCAGTTGCCGATTCAAACTTTTTTGATGAAGTTCAATAAGTGAATCAGCCTCGAATAGCGAACTGCAAACTGTCAACCAGGTTCACACTCAGCTGCCAATTCAAAATGTTGTTTTATGTTGATCATTATTTAATCCCTTACGAATCGCGAACTGCAAACTGTCAGTCAGGTTTACAACCAGTTGCCGATTCATTTTTTTTTGATGAATTTCAATAAGTGAATCGGCTTTGAATAGCGAACTGCGAACTGTCAGCCAGCTTCACAACCAGCTGCCAATTCAGATTTTATTGGATCCAATACAATAAGTGAATCGGCTTCGAATAGCGAACTGCGAACTGTCAACCAGGTTCACACTCAGCTGCCAATTCAAAATATTGTTTTATGTTGATCATTATTCAATCTCTTACGAATCGCGAACTGCAAACAGTCAGCCAGCTTCACAACCAGTTGCCGATTCATCTTTACCGGATGAAGTTCCATAAGTGAATCGGCTTTGAATAGTGAACTGCGAACTGTCAGCTAGATTCACATTCAGCTGCCAATTCAGATTTTATTTGATCCAATACAATAAGTGAATCTGCTTCGAATAGCGAACTGCAAACTGGCAACCAGGTTCACACTCAGCTGCCAATTCAAAATATTGTTTTATGTTGATCATTATTCAATCCCTTACGAATCGCGAACTGCAAACTGTAAGCCAGCTTCACAACCAGTTGCCGATTCATATTTTACCGGATGAAGTTCAACAAATGAATCGGCTTTGAATAGCGAACTGCGAACTGTCAACTAGATTCACATACAGCTGCCAATTCAGATTTTATTGGATCCAATACAATAAGTGAATCGGCTTCGAATAGCGAACTGCGAACTGTCAACCAGGTTCACACTCAGCTGCCAATTCAAAATATTGTTTTATGTTGATCATTATTCAATCCCTTACGAATCGCGAACTGCAAACTGTCAGCCAGCTTCACAACCAGTTGCCGATTCATATTTTACCGGATAAAGTTCCATTAGTGAATCGGCTTTGAATAGCGAACTGCGAACTGTCAGCTAGATTCACATTCAGCTGCCAATTCAGATTTTATTGGATCGAATACAATAAGTGAATCTCCTTCGAATAGCGAACTGCAAACTGGCAACCAGGTTCACACTCAGCAGCCAATTCAAAATATTGTTTTATGCTGATCATTATTCAATCCATTACGAATCGCGAACTGCAAACTGTCAGCCAGCTTCACAACCAGTTGCCAATTCATATTTTACCGGATGAAGTTCCATAAGTGAATCGGCTTTGAATAGCGAACTGCGAACTGTCAGCCAGCTTCACAACCAGTTGCCGATTCATACTGGATGAAGTTCAATAAGTGAATCGGCTTTGAATAGCGAACTGCGAACTGTCAACCAGGTTCACACTCAGCTGCCAATTCAAAATATTGTTTTATGTTGATCATTATTCAATCTCTTACGAATCGCGAACTGCAAACTGTCAGCCAGCTTCACAACCAGTTGCCGATTCATATTTTACCGGATGAAGTTCCATAGTGAATCGGCTTTGAATAGCGAACTGCGAACTGTCAGCTAGATTCACATTCAGCTGCCAATTCAGATTTTATTTGATCCAATACAATAAGTGAATCTGCTTCGAATAGCGAACTGCAAACTGGCAACCAGGTTCACACTCAGCTGCCAATTCAAAATATTGTTTTATGTTGATCATTATTCAATCCCTTACGAATCGCGAACTGCAAACTGTCAGCCAGCTTCACAACCAGTTGCCGATTCATATTTTACCGGATGAAGTTCAACAAATGAATCGGCTTTGAATAGCGAACTGCGAACTGTCAACTAGATTCACATACAGCTGCCAATTCAGATTTTATTGGATCGAATACAATAAGTGAATCTGCTTCGAATAGCGAACTGCAAACTGGCAACCAGGTTCACACTCAGCTGCCAATTCAAAATATTGTTTAATGTTGATCATTATTCAATCCCTTACGAATCGCGAACTGCAAACTGTCAGCCAGCTTCACAACCAGTTGCCGATTCATATTTTACCGGATAAAGTTCCATTAGTGAACCGGCTTTGAATAGCAAACTGCGAACTGTCAGCTAGATTCACATTCAGCTGCCAATTCAGATTTTATTGGATCGAATACAATAAGTGAATCTCCTTCGAATAGCGAACTGCAAACTGGCAACCAGGTTCACACTCAGCAGCCAATTCAAAATATTGTTTTATGCTGATCATTATTCAATCCCTTACGAATCGCGAACTGCAAACTGTCAGCCAGCTTCACAACCAGTTGCCATTCATATTTTACCGGATGAAGTTCCATAAGTGAATCGGCTTTGAATAGCGAACTGCGAACTGTCAGCCAGCTTCACAACCAGTTGCCGATTCATACTGGATGAAGTTCAATAAGTGAATCTGCTTTGAATAGCGAACTGCGAACTGTCAACCAGGTTCACACTCAGCTGCCAATTCAAAATATTGTTTTATGTTGATCATTATTCAATCTCTTACGAATCGCGAACTGCAAACTGTCAGCCAGCTTCACAACAAGTTGCCGATTCATATTTTACCGGATGAAGTTCCATTAGTGAATCGGCTTTGAATAGCGAACTGCGAACTGTCAGCTAGATTCACATTCAGCTGCCAATTCAGATTTTATTGGATCCAATACAATAAGTGAATCTCCTTCGAATAGCGAACTGCAAACTGGCAACCAGGTTCACACTCAGCTGCCAATTCAAAATATTGTTTTATGTTGATCATTATTCAATCCCTTACGAATCGCGAACTGCAAACTGTCAGCCAGCTTCACAACCAGTTGCCGATTCATATTTTACCGGATGAAGTTCCATAAGTGAATCGGCTTTGAATAGCGAACTGCGAACTGTCAGCTACATTCACATTCAGCTGCCAATTCAGATTTTATTGGATCCAATACAATAAGTGAATCTGCTTCGAATAGCGAACTGCAAACTGGCAACCAGGTTCACACTCAGCTGCCAATTCAAAATATTGTTTTATGTTGATCATTATTCAATCCCTTACGAATTGCGAACTGCAAACTGTCAGCCAGGTTTACAACCAGTTGCCGATTCAATTTTTTTTAATGAATTTCAATAAGTGAATCGGCTTTGAATAGCGAACTGCGAACTGTCAGCCAGCTTCACAACCAGTTGCCGATTCAATTTTTTTTTATGAATTTCAATAAGTGAATCGGCTTTGAATAGCGAACTGCGAACTGTCAGCCAGCTTCACAACCAGTTGCTGATTCATATTTTACCGGATGAAGTTCAATAAGAGAATCGGCTTTGAATAGCGAACTGCGAACTGTCAACCAGGTTCACACTCAGCTGCCAATTCAAAATATTGTTTTATGTTGATCACTATTCAATCCCTTACGAATCGCAAACTGCAAACTGTCAGCCAGCTTCACAACCAGTTGCCGATTCGGATTTTACCGGATGAAGTTCCATAAGTGAATCGGCTTTGAATAGCGAACTGCGAACTGTCAGCCAGCTTCACAAACCAGTTGCCGATTCATATTTTACCTGATGAAATTCCATAAGTGAATCGGCTTTGAATAGCGAACTGCGAACTGTCAGCTAGATTCACATTCAGCTGCCAATTCAGATTTTATTGGATCGAATACAATAAGTGAATCTGCTTCGAATAGCGAACTGCAAACTGGCAACCAGGTTCACACTCAGCTGCCAATTCAAAATATTGTTTTATGTTGATCATTATTCAATCCCTTACGAATCGCGAACTGCAAACTGTCAGCCAGCTTCACAACCAGTTGCCGATTCATATTTTACCGGATGAAGTTCCATAAGTGAATCGGCTTTGAATAGCGAACTGCGAACTGTCAGCTACATTCACATTCAGCTGCCAATTCAGATTTTATTGGATCCAATACAATAAGTGAATCTGCTTCGAATAGCGAACTGCAAACTGGCAACCAGGTTCACACTCAGCTGCCAATTCAAAATATTGTTTTATGTTGATCATTATTCAATCCCTTACGAATTGCGAACTGCAAACTGTCAGCCAGGTTTACAACCAGTTGCCGATTCAATTTTTTTTAATGAATTTCAATAAGTGAATCGGCTTTGAATAACGAACTGCGAACTGTCAGCCAGCTTCAAACCAGTTGCCGATTCAATTTTTTTTTATGAATTTCAATAAGTGAATCGGCTTTGAATAGCGAACTGCGAACTGTCAGCCAGCTTCACAACCAGTTGCTGATTCATATTTTACCGGATGAAGTTCAATAAGAGAATCGGCTTTGAATAGCGAACTGCGAACTGTCAACCAGGTTCACACTCAGCTGCCAATTCAAAATATTGTTTTATGTTGATCATTATTCAATCCCTTACGAATCGCGAACTGCAAACTGTCAGCCAGCTTCACAACCAGTTGCCGATTCATATTTTACCGGATGAAGTTCCATAAGTGAATCGGCTTTGAATAGCGAACTGCGAACTGTCAGCTAGATTCACATTCAGCTGCCAATTCAGATTTTATTGGATCCAATACAATAAGTGAATCTGCTTCGAATAGCGAACTGCAAACTGGCAACCAGGTTCACACTCAGCTGCCAATTCAAAATATTGTTTTATGTTGATCATTATTCAATCCCTTACGAATTGCGAACTGCAAACTGTCAGCCAGGTTTACAACCAGTTGCCGATTCAATTTTTTTAATGAATTTCAATAAGTGAATCGGCTTTGAATAACGAACTGCGAACTGTCAGCCAGCTTCACAACCAGTTGCCGATTCAATTTTTTTTATGAATTTCAATAAGTGAATCGGCTTTGAATAGCGAACTGCGAACTGTCAGCCAGCTTCACAACCAGTTGCTGATTCATATTTTACCGGATGAAGTTCAATAAGAGAATCGTCTTTGAATAGCGAACTGCGAACTGTCATCCAGGTTCACACTCAGCTGCCAATTCAAAATATTGTTTTGTGTTGATCATTATTCAATCTCTTACGAATCGCGAACTGCTAACTGTCAGCCAGCTTCACAACCAGTTGCCGATTCGGATTTTACCGGATGAAGTTCCATAAGTGAATCGGCTTTGAATAGCGAACTGCGAACTGTCAGCCAGCTTCACAAACCAGTTGCCGATTAATATTTTACCGGATGAAGTTCCATAAGTGAATCTGCTTTGAATAGCGAACTGCGAACTGTCAGCTAGATTCACATTCAGCTGCCAATTCAGATTTTATTGGATCGAATACAATAAGTGAATCTCCTTCGAATAGCGAACTGCAAACTGGCAACCAGGTTCACACTCAGCTGCCAATTCAAAATATTGTTTTATGTTGATCATTATTCAATCCCTTACGAATCGCGAACTGCAAACTGTCAGCCAGCTTCACAACCAGTTGCCGATTCATATTTTACCGGATCAAGTTCAACAAATGAATCGGCTTTGAATAGCGAACTGCGAACTGTAAACTAGATTCACATACAGCTGCCAATTCAGATTTTATTGGATCCAATACAATAAGTGAATCTGCTTCGAATAGCGAACTGCAAACTGGCAACCATGTTCACACTCAGCTGCCAATTCAAAATATTGTTTTATGTTGATCATTATTCAATCCCTTACGAATCGCGAACTGCAAACTGTCAGCCAGCTTCCTAACCAGTCGCCGATTCATATTTTACCGGATGAAGTTCTACAAATGAATCGGCTTTGAATAGCGAACTGCGAACTGTCAACTAGATTCACATACAGCTGCCAATTCAGATTTTATTGGATCGAATACAATAAGTGATTCTGCTTCGAATAGCGAACTGCAAACTGGCAACCAGGTTCACACTTAGCTGCCAATTCAAAATATTGTTTAATGTTGATCATTATTCAATCCCTTACGAATCGCGAACTGCAAACTGTCAGCCAGCTTCACAAACCAGTTGCCGATTCATATTTTAACGGATGAAGTTCAACAAGTGAATTGGCTTTGAATAGCGAACTGCGAACTGTCAACCAGATTCACATTCAGCTGCCAATTCAGATTTTATTCGATCGAATACAATAAGTGAATCGGCTTCGAATAGCGAACTGCAAACTGGCAACCATGTTCACACTCTGCTGCTAATTCAAAATATTGTTTTATGTTGATCTTTATTTAAGCCCTTACGAATCGCGAACTGCGAACTGTCAGCCAGCTTCACAACCAGTTGCCGATTCATATTTTACCGGATGAAGTTCCATAAGTGAATCGGCTTTGAATAGCGAACTGCGAACTGTCAGCTAGATTCACATTCAGCTGCCAATTCGGATTTTATTCGATCGAATACAATAAGTGATTCTGCTTCGAATAGCGAACTGCAAACTGGCAACCAGGTTCACACTCAGCTGCCAATTCAAAATATTGTTTTATGCTGATCATTATTCAAGCCCTTACGAATCGCGAACTCCAAACTGTCAGCCAGCTTCACAACCAGTTGCCGATTCATATTTTACCGGATTAAGTTCAATAAGTGAATCGGCTTTGAATAGCGAACTGTGAACTGTCAACCAGGTTCACCTTCAGCTGCCATTTCAAAATATTGATTTATGTTCATCATTATTCAATCCCTTACGCATTATGAATTGCGAGCTGTCAACCAGGTTCACAACCAGTTGACAATTCAAATTGTTTTTGATGGAATACCATAAGTGAATCGGCTTTTTTAAAGCGAAATGCGAACTGTCAATTACGAGTTCATTTACATTTAGCGGCTGATTCAAAAATTTGTTCTATGTTCATCATCATTCAATCCCTTACGCATAGCGAACTGCAAACTGTTGTCGATTCAAATTTATTGGAGAGAATACAATACGTGAATCTTCTTTGAATAGCACACTGCTAACGGTCAACTATGTTCAAAATCAGCTGCCGATTCACAAAATTACCATAGGTTCATCATTATTCAATCCTTTATAAATTGCAAACTGCGAACTGTCAACCAGGTTCACAAGCAGTAGTTGATTCAAATTTTATTAGAGGGTATACAATAAGGGGAATTTGCTTTGAAAAGCGAAATGGACCAAATGTGAAAAATCAACCAAGTAACTTTAAACTCTGAGTTTTTATCGAGGTAAACGATCGACAAACCCGTTGGGATAGACAGCTGACGTTTTTTAATTAAACTTCAAAAATCAATGCAAAATAAAATGTAGGTGGTGTTGTCACTACGTTGAAATTGAAAGCAAGTTTAATAAACACCTTTAATAAAAAATTCACAAGCAAGTTTAGTTGCGGTAAACATATCAATTTCTAATTCATTGAAGGCTTTAATTTGCATGGAGAACTGATTACAAAAACAATTCAACTTTTAGAAGGTTTATTTTAACAAACATGTATAATACAAAATGCATAACAGGGTCAAGAAAAGTACTCCAACCACTATGCATTTCATCACTCCATACGATGAAATAACCATCAAGATACGTAATAAATTCGTTAGGGAAACATGAATAGTGGCCCTTTTTTCTATTGCAAAAAAAGCCTAGGCTAGTCTAGCAGCGACACTTAGGGGTCATCGTGATGGTACATTGGGTATTTAAAGCAGAATTTGGGACATTCATCATAAGCTGACATGAAAACTAATGAAAAGGGAACATGTGACATCAGCATAAAGAACACTCATCAATGCTAAATTTTACCTACAAAGATAACTACAAAACCCTGAATCAAATCAATGTCATAACCATTCGATATTATAGAATAGAAGAAAAAACAGTTGAAAACAGAATTAGTTATATTTATAGAGTTCAAAGCCTGCGTGCGAAATGGGTGTGTACACCATACTGGTTGTAAAATACGCTTAAACATTGACATCTTTTGTGATCAACTTCATTTTACTTGAAAACTACACAATCATACATTAACAAATAGGTTATAAAATATAAAATATTTCAATTTGTATCGAAACTTAAAGGTTTAAGGTGCTATCAAGCATGAGGAGGCATTGCTGTTCTAAATAATATACTGGTTTACTAAACCACTGTATGAGTCTTTGTAACCGATGAGAAATTGCTCAGAAAGCTCAATTTCCCATATTTTCAAACTTATTTTAAAAAGAATCATAAAGCTAACACTTTTTCTGAGGTTTAGTGTTGGTGGTAATGTTTTCAATTTGAACCTGCATAAAAGTAAATATGGACGATCGGATTGAGTTCTTTTAGTTCTTGCAGATAAAAACAGAACACTTATACATATGTTCAGCCACCACAGGGCTAAGGTGGACAAATACCATAATATAATGTACAAATAAATCCTCAAGATATATCCAACTTGCTATTATGCCCCCTTAAGCTTTAATCTTGAATAAAGTGAGCATACAAACAATGTCAAAACTGACCGATGGGTAGTGAAGAGTCTTATCTAGCAAATATGTCAATAAAGAAAATACAAACAAACTTCTGATATTTTCTTTCAATGCTTTCTGTATATCACGTCTTCTACACAACACTGATATAGAAATAACTTAAAACCCGCATATTGACATTGACAACTCATTGACAACTATTTTGTCATGAAACCAAATATCACTTTTTATCTGGCCAATGTACCATTCCCAAGTTACAATACATTAGGTAATATGGATAAATTACTTGTATATACATTCCATCTGTAGCAAATGAAGTGCTGCTCACTTTTGATGAAACATATGCAATGATATTTCTTCTTTTGATGCATCTTCAACATTTTAGACTCACACAGTATTTCGACAGAATACTAAATGGCTAAGGCTGTATCCAGAACAACTTTCATCTCCAATCGGTTTTAAAGATCCTTTAAGTCCATCATAAAATAACCACCCATGTATTTGGCTGTTGAACACACCAGTATAATGGCCTTGTCTATACATCGTTGCTCCTATCAGCCGGTATTTCACAGAAAAAATTGTTACTGCTGCGGTATAATTTCTTATGTCCTGTGGAATTCGTACATTCTATAAAATAGAATGGGAGGCATTTCATCAACGCGCATAAAGCGTTTGTTGTCTCTTTTTCCATTGCAGTAGTACTTTGTGCTGAAAAAGAAATAATATTTCATTCATAATGCAATCCAGTATATAATTCACTGAATTTTTTTTAATGATTGCAAGACTGACACTTCAATATATATCTACAGGATAGCAATGCGCAATAGGTCTTGGTACCACACCTGCAATAATGTTAAATTTCATATGTATATTTGTTTTATATATTAATCAAATGTCCTTGATTGATCAATAAGTTTAACAAGGTAAATGCTTAAGACAAACTGGAAGATAGATTTATGATGAAGGAGTGATTATTTCTTAATTATGAGGCTCCCTGAGTTTTCCTCTTGTATGGTAATACTATAAAATTACTCCATGGCAAAAGCTCTTATTACTAAAAATTTAGTAATTACTAAAATAAAATAGCCACATTAACCTTTGCTAGGCAAACATATACATGTTATATATTCACAAAGACATCTGTCTATAGCCATTAAGAGTGGTAAGTAAAAAAGATTGAAATGTTACAGAAATGTTGAATATCGTTTTACAAGTTCAGGAATTCGTTGTTTTAGACAATAAAATCACATTTTCACCATGATACCCCAAAGAACTTTGAAGGGTAAACTGATTCGCTTGTATCGCTCAGGCAAGTATGGCGGCTTTTTTATTCTTAATCAGTCTGCTTAAAGTGTCGTTATAATTAGCTTTACCTGTCAAAATAGA
Organism: Cerastoderma edule; assembly: GCA_947846245.1. Classification (NCBI taxonomy): domain Eukaryota; kingdom Metazoa; phylum Mollusca; class Bivalvia; order Cardiida; family Cardiidae; genus Cerastoderma; species Cerastoderma edule. The sequence goes on from OX401412.1 coordinate 30,020,109, forward strand.
TACTCACACTTTTGTAGATTTGCGCTTTGTGACAATCACCTCCTCGACTTTTCTATACCCTTCTGGTACATGTTGTTCATGTTCATCATAAGGTTTACCACAATCTACAAAAAGGAAAATGACCTTATGTAAGTTAACAAACTTCATTAATTGCCAACGTTTTGACAAATCCATAGACGACAGGTATATGGCAAAATTCTGCACCGAAACCAGCAAACATATCATGATCAGTAATATATGGCCTAATTCTGCACCGAAACCAGTAAACATATTATGATAAGTCAAACATGGTTAAATTACGCGCCGAACCAGTAACCAGTAAACATATCATGATCAGAAATAAATGGCCAAATTCTGCACCGAAACCAGTAACCAGTAAACATATCATGATCAGTAACATTGCCAAATCATGCGCCGAAACCAGTAACCAGTAAACATATCATGATCAGAAATATATCGGTACCCGAAATATATGGCCTAATTCTACACCGAAACAAGTAAACATATGATCAGAAGATAATATTAATTTGTTTATTTATATGACTGATTTAAAATAGATCTATTTCAAACATTCTGATATCTGATATTCTGAGAGAGAGAGAGAGATAGAGAGATAGAGAGAGAGAGAGAGAGAGAGAGAGAGAGAGAGAGAGAGAGAGAGGGAGAGAGAGAGAGAGAGAGAGAGAGAGAGAGAGAGAGAGAGAGAGGAGAGAGAGAGAGAGAGAGAGAGAGAGAGCAATAGATAATGGAGAGAAAGTAAGAGAGAGAGAGAAAGTAAAAGAGAGGGAGGGAGGGAGGGAGGGAGTGGGAGAGAGAGAGAGAGAAAGAGAGAGAGAGAGAGAGAGAGAGAGAGAGAGAGAGAGAGAGAGAGAGAGAGAGAGAGAGAGAGAGAGAGAGAGAGAGAGAGAGAGAGAGAGAGAGAGAAAATACGGAAAAATCTTAAATACGATCATAAAATAGCCGACCTTTCCTCATATGAATTATAACAGACTGTGTGATATTCTAAATTTATATAAGAGCTGTTCATATGACAGCGCACTAGACTATTGGATACATGATGGAGAGGGATATATGTGTCTATGAACCAAACTCTTGCTGAAATATGCCAATACAAATTATACCAATATCTTGGTGTTGTAGTAGTATGAATTAATTGAAATCAATAAGAAATATTGTACTTTGGCAGTTTTATTACAACACGAGCATTAGTCCATGTGTGAAATTCAATTCATTCCCATTTAAAGTAACCACGAGATTCTCTTAGACGCAAAACTTTGATCAGATTTTATTTTTGAAAACATTTATATCAGTGGTCATATTCAAGACACATGTGCGAAGTTTTGATCCCATCTTTTGGTGAAGTTGTTCGAAAATTATGGAATTTGATAAGGCACCTTAGAATGTGATCCAAAACACATACTTATGAGATGTTTCAATCTGGGGCCCGTTTCACAAAGCAACGTACGCAAGAAATCAACGTTAGTTTTTGCGTACGCAAGGATTTGACTGGAAAGACCGTTTCACTAAACAACGTAACTTTACGTTCTGCGTAAAGGTAAGCGTGAATCTACGCAAGCTCGATAGGTCACGTAAGTTGTTAAATTTGCGCAAGTGTCATGGCTGCCAACCCCAAAAAGTCGAAGTTGTGGGACCGAAACTGAAATATTTTGAGTTAGAGCTGTTGCCAGATTTTGAAGCGGTAAAACGTTACAAATCATCGATCGGGAGAGTTTAGATGAGACACTTTACGCAAGAACGTAAGTTTTGCGTAACTCCTATACTTGCGCAAATAATTTGCGTAAAGTTACGAAGCTTAGTGAAACGAGCCACTTAGAACTCAGAACTCAGAATGTTTTATTTGTACAAAAAGGCCCAAAATACATATCATAAGGACTCTGCGTCCAATAGCATACATTGTTATGTCCCTGATTAAACAAAACATTTATAAAATTTACTAAATACAAACTGCAAAATACAGTATTGTTCAAAATAACATATATGATAACCGGTTTCTATAGAAAACGAATTTAAACCCAAAATACAAATCAGCTAGATTTCTAAAAGAAAATATATATATTTGCATATTAGTTTTAACTTCCTGCAATCATTCAGTCGTAGAGGTTTGATTAAATCGAATCTAGTGCCTCCCTCGATGTACCATGATCACTATAGTAGTTGGGGGAGATAGAAACTTGCAGACAAAAACTTAAAACTATCTCACAGATTTTGAATTCTTACTTTTAAGATGAAATGTCTTCTACCGATGAAATTACAAAATAGATTTCTAAGATCATTGACAGATTTCCAATCACATTCATAATCGTCAAGAAAAAATAACGCACATATATATTGCAGATATTGCAAACCGTTTATAGGGTTTTATCGTAAACACATATCTGAACTTGTAATAAAATATGATCTTTCAAGACACCATCGTCACATCTTCAGAAACGCTTTACCGATATTGATACGTAATGCTGGGAGGGTCACGAGAAAGAACTCTTGCAAACCCAACAAAATAACTACAAACAAAGAACTAATAACCAGATGACCACCCGCTGTGATGACCAGCTGTGATAATTAATGGGGATTACATTATTCCATGTATAGCAAGGATTCTTAAAACCAATTTTTTTTTATCGAAGACAATTAAGCAGAATAATTGATATTTTTATGTTAGACTTTCAATTATGTATTTTTTGTAGTTGGATTTTTTTAATAGGAGACAATATCTTCTGTTTTAAATTGCGTTCCTTATGTAAAGATAAAATCATGTAATAATGACTTGCTGGAGGTTTATAGTATGGAACGTCGTTTGCACAATAAATCGGTTAAACCATGGGTTTAACAGTTAAACATAGGGTCTAACTCTTAACCCATAAAGACTTGAAACCATGGTTGAAACCGAAGGGTTGAGACCACTAATGCACCATTCCTTATCAAGTAGTATACAGGAAATTTGCACCATGCTGTGGAACTGTATTGTTGCCCTGTAGGGTTCCCAGTTGGAGATAAGATACCAGACATTCCAAGGAATAAATTAGATAAGAAAAACTGGAACCTAACATCTATTTCTTATCAATGTTCTACATGACGAGAGACCGAAGGCTTGGGGTTTTACGTAATCTGACCACTAAATGCCCCAAAGCGAACTTTGATATTTTCTTTCAATAGAACCTCACTGCCGTCACAGTGGTTTCTTATTAAAGATTCTATACGCCTACCAACTGCAACTAACAGACTTACGACGTCGTTTGCGCAGCATATTAACCTCTATTATGAACAATGAAAACCTTACGGAAACGATGGTCAGCATACTTTTACGCTTTCTTTATGTAAGCAGGTAGTAAACTTCAAATAAACTTAGCATCGGCATTGTTTGATACAATTGATTTATCGATCTACATGTAAACTGAATCGTCCGATTATTTTGCGATCTATACTGTTTAATGATTTAAGATTATTAACTTCTCGAAAATGGCTCTTCACAATTGTAAATGGATAACAGTGACTGGCGGTTACCCATATAACGGAAATGGTCTGTATAAAAGGAACAGCAGACAATTAAAACTATTGGAGAACTGTTTTAAACAATATTGGGTATATACGATTTTGAAAAGAGAAGACTTTGTTTGCTACAAGTATTTTTTTCATCTGTGGTTCTTTGTGTAAATCTCTGCAGGTATCTGGTATGTTAAAACGTAGCTGTTTGGACTAAAGGGCACCACTTACCCTTACAGTCAGGAATAAACCATCACCATTTGCTTTCCGTAAATAGCTTCAGTAAGCAAGTGGCTTTCAATAAAATGGCATGTATTGTGCGATTCTATTTTAGTCGAACTTTTAAATGATGTATACACGTAATTTGACTAAGAAAATAATTGTTGGGCAAAACAGTTAAAGCCATAAACTTGTAAACTTAAGTTGGGAAAGTTCTGAAATAATTAAAAAGTACTTTAATTTCTCTTTTACAAAGGAATTGAGACTGTAACACGTGCACATGATGTTACTAAAAGAGTGAATTATTTTATATTTGTTTACAATTAGCGATAAAACAAGTGCAGCCGAGAAACGTTAAGAACCAATTAAACACAACAAATTCTCCATTTTGATTGTTCACGTTGTTAATATTGGATATATGACAATATCTTTTGTGCGTTTCACGTGAATTTTCTAGTCAAGTGTTCGCCACTCATTACTCCTTGCTAATTTAGATGTAAGTCGAACGTAAACAATGAAATTATATTGGTGGGCACTAAATAATGGGAAATAGCACCTTAAAAATGATAATGAATAATGCAGGAGTCATGATCCTGTGGTTTTGCTATTTTCCAACATATATCATAATTTTTAACTCATATTACTTGGCTTTGCAGTTTTTCTGGGCGCTAGCATGCTTTAGTATATTATTATCCTAAGAAAAGGTGCATTGCACAAGCAAAGTGGAAATGAATAATAATTTTTCTTTGAAAGTACATCTTTTTCTTGGAAGTATTTATCTGTATAGAGTTTAGTCTGAGCAAACGATCAGTTGCTAGGTTTTCATATTACACAACAATATTATCAATTCCTTCTCTGATTCTTTACCACCTTGGCCTTAAAATTGTAAAAGTGTTAATTTTGAACTGTATGTTCTGATTTTCTTTATATTATGTCACATTAAACTATTTATTGTATTCCGTGGAAATGAAATAAAAAGAAACATACCGCAAGGAAAGACGATAAAACAAAGATTTCCCAAGTATATTATTGTATTTGGTATTGAAACATTTTGCACATTCCTTAACAAACTAGCTTTATACCTGTAAACACTGATCAATTATAAAAACGACAAATCAAAAGTATTATCAAAAGCATTAACAGAAGTACAAAATACAGATAGATATTGCTATACTTGTTGTAATACTTTAAAAAGTTTTTCTCGTGAGCAGCGTACCTAAAGAGATTGAGTTGAGTAGATATGACCTGTATATATTAACTATATCCAATAAGAGTTTAGGTTTGAGTGACTCAAACTACATAATGAGCCGATTGAACAATTGATAGTTGGATACGATTTTCGCAAAAGGCGAAAATAACTTCCCAAGGAACAATTGGAAAAATACAAACAAACAGTACGAGAAGCAGAATAGAGATGACACATATGTGGATGTAAGAACCTAGTCCAGAACGATACTCGAGGAAATTATGTACTTGGTTTACACTACGCATTGTTTTGAGTTTTAAGTCAGTTTTTCTCAGCAAAGTTTCTAAATTTGACTTAGACGAAATCTAAGAATATACCGCATTTCGTCGCTGCTCATTGAAATAAAGTAGATACGTCGTTTTCGCTGAGCAGCGACAATATGCCGACTGACTCTAACCGAATGCTTGTTGCAGTACGTGCAATATGATTCAGACTTCACATGTTTCTACGGTTACCTAAGGACCTAAGTAACATAAAAACGGTCGATTAAAATACACCCGATCTCATCTAAATCATTTATTTTAGTACTAAGTATCAGACTAAGTGTAGCAACAAATTGTCAATTTTCCCTTGGCCATAAACTCATTCATTTAATTTGCATATAAATGAAGAGCGCATTCCATTTAAGTAAATATCAATACACAGTAACGTAAAGTACTTGCGTTTTAATCTGCTTGTTCTGAAATTTCAGAGAGTTTAGATGGTATTATGAAATTTTATGAAAGAAATATTTTAAACATCAATATTTGATTATCCCGGAATGAAAGAGGGAACTAGAAAACAACGTTTTTTTTCACATCTAAACGACGCACATCTAAACGACGCTATTCGACGTTTTCAGATAAATATAAATTCAAAATAATTTTGACAACCGCTTTCTAGATTTATCGCCTGCTGGCAGTCGTAAATCACAAATAATGTTACAACATGGACAAAGTATGCTTTGTAAACGGTTAGTCCTTGTGCATCGCAAGGCAGCGTCTTTGATGATTTGTTTTAAAAAAAAGTTATACCCGTCTTACTTTTTTCCACTAAAATTCCAACAAGCAGATTTAACGTATGTTGACATTTCATTTTTAGGCGACTTCTTAATAATCAACCAAATACCAAATTTATAACTACAAAATAAGTAATAACTTACCTTTCTTAAGAAACAATTGTTGTGAATCCCCTAAACACGTAAATCCATGCTGATGCCGAGAATCTGGTGCAATATCACATTTTCGTTTCTCCTACTCCTCTGTGCGAATCAAACTACTTCACAAATGATGAGAACTGCCTATATATATACGTAGACATATAAACAGAGAGTCGGGACCCACATAATACATAAAGAGATGCACAGTACGTATTATACAAGAAACGTGACCGGTACTTAGTCTTCGACAAACAACACACCAAAATCAGACCGCTTTGATGGCGTAATGTATGAAGGAACAAAAGGAAAGTACGTGCCATTCTGTCATTTCTCCATATGCACCCCTCTACTGCTCTCGCGTGGTGTTGTAGAAGAAACGCGGTAGCGAAGCTGTCTACGAGACGAAGCATGAAGAATCTTTGTCCAGTCACGTACTCAGACCGCTTTGATGACATAAGATAAGCATCCACTGATCCGTTACCTCTTACCAAAAAATTATGACATTTTCAGATAAAAGATATTCGTGTCGTTGACTATCATTTGTATATTTTATCATGTACTATCTCTTTTTGGATAGAAGATTTCACACAATTGTCGAATGATGCATTTACTACACCGAGTAAACATCAATAGAGATGACTGTTAGTATATGGGTAAAGGATTCTCGAAATTCATGTATAAGTCTCATCAAAGACAAACGGTTTTGAATGACTGCCTCATAGAACATATGCTGGAAGATGTTCCACACATAATACATAAGAGGGTTACTACTGAAGTTAAATATCCAATTGAAATACTCCAACAAGTTCGATGTTCTTTTTTAAAAAAAGTTATAATTTTGACTATAGTTTAGTAGCAGTAACTATTCCGCTCTATGCTCAGGTCTCAATGAGGCTTATAAGACTGTCAGGAGTTTGAGATATGAAGAAAGCTCTGCATAATAAAAACTGCGATGGTAGCAGAGCATGGAATAATCTTAATTGACGTTAAAATGAATTCCATTTTGTTTTTGGATGTTCCAATTGTATATACATCTAAAAAGCAATGTTTAGCCAAACTACTAATGTAGGCATTAGTCTTCAGTTAGTGGTTTAAGAAATGAGTTGTCAATAATCATCCTTCCTTCATCATTGCTATGCACATATATTCAGTATAGCTTTCAAATTTCTCCATATTAGCGAGTGTTTGGACCTGGTAAAACCCCAAAGGTATATGTCTTCACTTCTTCTTATATAGTCCTCGTTACAGCGAAAGTTTGTTTTTCGCCAAGTTTTTGGACTAGAATTGCTCTCGAGGTACTAATACAATGTACAAATAATGAAAAATGGTCGACTAACGGCATTTTATAACAGTGATAAATGAAAACAAAAGTATATATATATTTCATAGTTAATAAACAGAAAAGTGGTATCTCAGAGTAAGTACATCACTTCCAACAATTTACGATATATGGTACGCGAATATGATAATACAATAATGCAATTTGAAAAAACATTTGAATTACCCAGGAAACTGCAAAGCTGCTTCATCGTTCATTAAAAGTTGAAAGCATTAGGAGAAATGTTGTCTATGTTGAGCAAAGACCTCTTTTGTCAAAACGCTTTCAATCCCTGGTCAATAAGTGGATAGTAACATCACTATTTGGACACATATAGACATACGTAAAAAGACATATGACAACATGGTGTATTGCACGCTCGATGAAGGCAATATTGTGGAAAAGATAGCATCCAATCATAAAGTGGAGATTTTATGATAGTTAAAATTGAAGATATTGTGACAAAAGAAGGTTCGCCACTCTATTTTCGAATTCCTGTCCGCCTCAACGGTTTTTGTTCAGCAATAATGCAGTTTATCAATTCTAATAATCGCTATTGTTCAAATGGCATCCAATCAAAATATATGAGACAAAACTACACATTTTTGAATTGGAGCAAAAAGATTTAGATAAGATGTCCGATGACTGCGACTAAAATGTAGATTTGTTACAGAGTCAGTCGTTGGCACCGATGTTTTCTCTGTTTGTTAACGACCATGATTGTTTAAGAAGAAAATACCACCGTCTATTGTAACATCAGTTATCTGTCGATTGACGTTTTTTAAAATGATTCGGTTAACACGGGACTATGGACAGAAATGACATTAAATGTACGCTTTACGATTTAGACCAAATAGGAGACAATTTTAATTTTACGTTCAATTCATTTTTCATATTACGAAAGAGTTGAAGAATATTTCATCCTTTTTATAATGAGAGAGAGAGAGAGAGAGCGAGCGAGAGCGAGAGCGAGAGAGAGAGAGAGAGCGAGAGAGAGAGAGAGCGAGAGAGAGAGAGAGAGAGAGAGAGAGAGAGAGAGAGAGAGAGAGAGAGAGAGAGAGAGAGAGAGAGAGAGCGAGAGAGAGAGAGAGAGATAGCGAGAGAGAGAGGGAGCAAGAGAGAGAGAGAGAGAGAGAGAGAGAGAGAGAGAGAGAGAGAGAGAGAGAGAGAGAGAGAGAGAGAGAGAGAGAGAGAGAGAGAGAGAGAGAGAGAGATTGGCTATGACGTAAAATTAAAGGCCTAGTCTGTCTTTGGAATGTCTGGTATCTTATCTCCCGCTGGGCACCCTACAGGGCAACAATACAGTTCCACAGCATGGTGCAAATTTTCTGTATATTACTAGATAAGGAATGGGGCTTTTAGTGGTCAGATTACGTAATACCCCATCCCTTCGGTTTCTCATAATGAAGAATATTGATGAGAAATAAGTGTTTGGATATAGTTTTCTTTATCTAAAACAATGATTAACATGATAAGAAGATTTTTCTTAATAAACTGTTAAGAAATGTGAACACAATAATGAGCTAGTTATTCAATAAATAAGCACTTGTTATAATTATAAAATGGATGATGATAATGATGACATACTACAGAGGAGAATCCCGGACATTTGCCCCCCCCCCCCCGGACATTTGCCACCCCGGACATTTGCCCCCTCTTTGGTATAGGGCGGACATTTGCCCCCTCGCCGTAATGTAGAAGGCGGACATTTGCTCCCTCATATTATTTTTTTCAATGTGCTTGACCTGAATGTTTTACGTTATATTTAAATAGAAATTAAAATGAAAATAATATTTTCATCAGTTTTACTCTATTAGCTCTTCCCTTCTAATCCTCTATAGGTGTTATAATCGAGGCGACGAATCAAAAACACACCGATGGCACTTGGCCAATCATGCTCATCCAACCATGAAACTTAATGAATTGATTTTTTTAAATTTACATATTGATTACATCTTAAATATTAATACTGATCTGTCACTCAAGGCTAACAATAAAAAACAAAGAAGACAAAAGGTATTCCAATTTGTGTCGGTATGACAATCACCATCACATTTGATTATGAGAGAAATAATTAAACCGAAAATGAAAAAAATAAGGTCAAATCAACTTATGCACGTATACCGCCGTTTCACGGTTGGATGAGCATAATTGACCAAGTGCCATCGGCGTAATAGACATAACATAACATAACATAATTTTATTTCAACATTAAGCACATAGGCTCATAGTTATTACATTTATATTTTTACATGCATGCTATGAAAATGACATGTACATTTACAACTTATACATATGCATAAAAAGCAAAATTGACATGTTAGTCTGATCAAATTATTATTTCCATTTAAATTCCTGTTTAATCATAAAGGAATACGATCAGGTCAAGCAAATTGAAAAAAATAATATGAGGGGGCAAATGTCCGCGTTCTATAAAAATTCCCTGCTGCAAGTCATAATTACATAAATTAATTAAAATATTTGGTGCAAATTATAAAAGAAAATCCCCTATTAAAAACCCATTCTAATTTAAATTTTTTTTTTGATGTCTTATGTAGAAAAAATGTCATTCAAATTCGGTTTTCATAATGTGAAGTATTGATGAGAAATAAGTTTTAAATTCTTGTTTCTTTATTTAAAACAATGATTTACAAGATAAATAGATTTTTTGCTAAATAAACTGTTAAGAAATGTGAAGGAAATAATGAGTTAGTTATTTAATAAATAAGCACTTGTTATAATCATAGCATTGATGATGATGATGATAATGATAAAAATGATGATGATGATGATGATGCTGCTGCTGCTGCTGCTGCTGCTGCTGCTGCTGCTGATGCTGCTGCTGCTGATGATGATGATGATGATGATGATGATGATGATGATGATGATGATGATGATGATGATGATGATGAGAATGATGATGATGATGATGATGATGATGATGATGATGATGATGATGATGATGATGATGATGATGATGACGATGATGATGACGATGATGACGATGACGATGACGATGACGATGACGATGACGATGACGACGATGACGATGATGATGATGATGATGATGATGATGATGATGATGATGATGATGATGATGATGATGATGATGATGATGATGATGATGATATACTACAGAGGAACTTTAACCATTCTGTAAGCCATAATTACATATATTGATCTTTATATAAGCCACCAATTTAAAAAAAAAAAGAAGATAATCCCCTACTAAACGAACCTTTCCAACTTCAAAAAAAATAATATTTGAAGCCTATTTGATTTTTTTCATTTTTGATGCTTATAGTCCTCTATAAAATAATTGGTCAAAAGAAACCTTTCAGTTTGACACAGTGCTACATGGTATGACGTAATCCCCATTAATTATCACAGCTGGTCATCACCCCGGATGGGCATCTGGTTATTGTTTTTTTTGGGGGGGGGGGTCACTTAAAGAAGGACTAAGGCCTTTAAGTATTAGCCCAAAAACACATTTCGATTGGTCAGTTGACACGGGTCAGTTGCCCATCAAAAGTATTTTGCTGATAAGCCCTGCGTACAGCGCTTAGTTGATCCAGCAAAAGATAACTTATGATCAAAAGCATATTTATTCAAAAGGAGCTTCTCAATCTAAATTTATCATACATACTTCAATTCCAGACGAAATTATTTTGAAAATAATATCAAACATGCCGTTTGAATCATCACTACGATGATTTCGTTATTCGCATAGTACTTATACCGAACAAAACCGTTGTATTCGCTAACGCAAAATCGGAAAATGTGTTTGCAATTTATATGGGCTCTATACTCATTTTTCGCATAATATTTCCCCCAAAACACGCAAGACTCAGGGTAGAGTTCTCTTTAACTGTTTTTATGTTTCAAACAATGAACATGAGGAAGGAACATATACAAAGAATTCTGCACAAACTCTTCTTCACTTTTTTAAAATGATCAGACTGTCACCATGAAATACCTAAAAGGTCTAAATTCTATGAGGGAAAGAGAGACTTCAAAGGAAGTAAGAGCAGGTCAACGAGTTGCCTGGACCGAGAAATAGAGTAACACAGGTGCAGGCTGAGTGAGATACACAACCCTTTATACTAATGGAAGACTTGAACGGTTGTATCTTTTTATTTTATTTTCACAGATCACAATATGTAATTGTATGAGACGTAAACCAAAACAAATTTAGTAAGAATTCAAATGAAGGAGTGGTAATGAGTCAGGAGAAAGGGCATCTTAATATAGATTTAAGAAAAAACGGTTCAAATGGGATTTAATAATGATGAATAATAAGAAAACATGTCGTATTGGCAGTTGATAATGAATCTGGTAAAGAGTTTGCAGTTCCCTACTCAAAAAGGTTAGGGTTATGGTCTGCATTCCCCCCCCCCCCAAAAAGAATTCTGAATCAGCAACAAGTTGTGAATCTGGTAGAAAATTCGCAGTTCACAATTAGAACAGGATTAAATAATGATAAACCTAAGACAATAATTTGAATTGGCAACTGAGAGTAAACATGGCTGTCGGCATTTAACTATTCAAACGGTTTGGATTATTCCATCGAAAAGAATACGAATGAGTATGAATCTGGTTGACGGTTCGTAGATTCCAAATTAATGAACGTACGACAATTTTTTGAATTAGCAGCTGAATGTCAACCTAGTTGAGAGTTTGCAGTTTGCGATTCGTACAGTCGTACAGGATTGATTAATGATGAACATAAAACAATATTTCGAATTGTCATCTGAATGTGAAGCTGGCTGACAGTTTGCAGTTCGCGATTCGTAAGGGATTGAATAATGATCAACATAAAACACTATTTTGAATTGGCAGCTGAGAGTGAACCTGGTTGCCAGTTTGCAGTTCGCTATTCGAAGCAGATTCACTTATTGTATTCGATCCAATAAAATCTGAATTGGCAGCTGAGTGTGAACCTGGTTGACAGTTTGCAGTTCGCTATACAAAGCCTATTTACTTCTTGAACTTCATCAAAAAAATTTGAATCAGCAACTGGTTGTGAACATGGCTGACAGTTTGCAGTTCGCGATTCGTAAGGGATTGAATAATGATCAACATAAAACAATATTTTGAATTGGCAGCTGAGTGTGAACCTGGTTGCCAGTTTGCAGTTCGCTATTCGAAGCAGATTCACTTATTGTATTCGATACAATAAAATCTGAATTGGCAGCTGAATGTGAATCAAGTTGACAGTTCGCAGTTCGCTATTCAAAGCCGATTCACTTGTTGAACTTCATCCGGTAAAATATGAATTGGCAACTGGTTGTGAAGCTGGCTGACAGTTTGCAGTTCGCGATTCGTAAGGGATTGAATAATGATCAACATAGAACAATATTTTGAATTGGCAGCTGAGTGTGAACTTGGTTGCCAGTTTGCAGTTCGCTATTCGAAGCAGATTCACTTATTGTATTTGATCCAATAAAATCTGAATTGGCAGCTGTATGTGAATCTAGTTGACAGTTCGCAGTTCGCTATTCAAAGCCGATTCATTTGTTGAACTTCATCCGGTAAAATATGAATGGGCAACTGGTTGTGAAGCTGGCTGACAGTTTGCAGTTCGCGATTCGTAAGGGATTGAATAATGATCAACATAGAACAATATTTTGAATTGGCAGCTGAGTGTGAACCTGGTTGCCAGTTTGCAGTTCGCTATTTGAAGCAGATTCACTTATTGTATTTGATCCAATAAAATCTGAATTGGCAGCTGAATGTGAATCTAGCTGACAGTTCGCAGTTCGCTATTCAAAGCCGATTCACTTATGGAACTTTGTACGGTAAAATATGAATCGGCAACTGGTTGTGAAGCTGGCTGACAGTTTGCAGTTCGCGATTCGTAAGGGATTGAATAATGGTCAACATAAAACAATATTTTGAATTGGCAGCTGAGTGTGAACCTGGTTGCCAGTTTGCAGTTCGCTATTCGAACCAGATTCACTTATTGTATTGGATCCAATAAAATCTGAAATGGCAGCTGAATGTGAATCTAGTTGACAGTTCGCAGTTCGCTATTCAAAGCCGATTCACTTGTTGAACTTCATCCGGTAAAAAATGAATCGGCAACTGGTTGTGAAGCTGGCTGACAGTTTGCAGTTCGCGATTCGTAAGGGATTGAATAATGATCAACATAAAACAATATTTTGAATTGGCAACTGAGTGTACACCTGGTTGCCAGTTTGCAGTTCGCTATTCGAAGCAAATTCACTTATTGTACTCGATCCAATAAAATCTGAATAAGCAGCTGAATGTGAATCTAGTTGACAGTTCGCAGTTCGCTATTCAAAGCCGTTTCACTTATGGAACTTCATCCGGTAAATATGAATTAGCAACTGGTTGTGAAGCTGGCTGACAGTTTGCAGTTCGCAATTCGTAAGGGATTGAATAATGATCAACATAGAACAATATTTTGAATTGCCAGCTGAGTGTGAACCTGGTTGCCAGTTTGCAGTTCGCTATTCGAAGCAGATTCACTTATTGTATTTGATCCAATAAAATCTGAATTGGCAGCTGAATGTGAATCTAGTTGACAGTTCGCAGTTCGCTATTCAAAGCCGATTCACTTATGGAACTCCATCCGGTAAAATATGAATCGGCAACTGGTTGTGAAGCTGGCTGACAGTTTGCAGTTCGCGATTCGTAAGGGATTGAATAATGATCAACATAAAACACTATTTTGAATTGGCAGCTGAGTGTGAACCTGGTTGCCAGTTTGCAGTTCGCTATTCGAAGCAGATTCACTTATTGTATTGGATCCAATAAAATCTGAATTTGCAGCTGAATGTGAATCTAGCTGACAGTTTGCAGTTCGCTATTCAAAGCCAATTCACTTGTTGAACTTTGTACGGTAAAATATGAATCGGCAACTGGTTGTGAACCTGGTTGCCAGTTTGCAGTTCGCTATTCGAAGCAGATTCACTTATTGTATTCGATCCAATAAAATCTGAATTGGCAGCTGAATGTGAATCTAGTTGACAGTTCGCAGTTCGCTATTCAATGCCGATTCACTTATGGAACTTCATCCGGTAAAATATGAATCGGCAACTGGTTGTGAAGCTGGCTGACAGTTCGCAGTTCGCTATTCAAAGCCGATTCACTTATGGAACTTCATCCGGTAAAATCCGAATCGGCAACTGGTTGTAAAGCTGGCTGACAGTTTGCAGTTTGCGATTCGTAAGGGATTGAATAGTGATCAACATAAAACAATATTTTGAATTGGCAGCTGAGTGTGAACCTGGTTGACAGTTCGCAGTTCGCTATTCAAAGCCGATTCTCTTATGGAACTTCATCCGGTAAAATATGAATCAGCAACTGGTTGTGAAGCTGGCTGACAGTTCGCAGTTCGCTATTCAAAGCCGATTCACTTATTGAAATTCATAGAAAAAAACTGAATCGGCAACTGGTTGTGAAGCTGGCTGACTGTTCGCAGTTCGTTATTCAAAGCCGATTCACTTATTGAAATTCATTAAAAAAAATTGAATCGGCAACTGGTTGTAAACCTGGCTGACAGTTTGCAGTTCGCGATTCGTAAGGGATTGAATAATGATCAACATAAAACAATATTTTGAATTGGCAGCTGAGTGTGAACCTTGTTGCCAGTTTGCAGTTTGCTTTTCGAAGCAGATTCACTTATTGTATTCGATCCAATAAAATCTGAATTGGCAGCTGAATGTAAATCTAGCTGACAGTTCGCAGTTCGCTATTCAAAGCAGATTCACTTATGGAACTTCATCCGGTAAAATATGAATCGGCAACTGGTTTGTGAAGCTGGCTGACAGTTAGCAGTTCGCTATTCAAAGCCGATTCACTTATGGAACTTCATCCGGTAAAATCCGAATCGGCAACTGGTTGTGAAGCTGGCTGACAGTTTGCAGTTTGCGATTCGTAAGGGATTGAATAGTGATCAACATAAAACAATATTTTAAATTGGCAGCTGAGTGTGAACCTGGTTGACAGTTTGCAGTTCGCTATTCAAAGCCGATTCTCTTATTGAACTTCATCCGGTAAAATATGAATCAGCAACTGGTTGTGAAGCTGGCTGACAGTTCGCAGTTCGCTATTCAAAGCCGATTCACTTATTGAAATTCATAGAAAAAAATTGAATCGGCAACTGGTTGTGAAGCTGGCTGACAGTTCGCAGTTCGTTATTCAAAGCCGATTCACTTATTGAAATTCATTAAAAAAATTGAATCGGCAACTGGTTGTAAACCTGGCTGACAGTTTGCAGTTCGCAATTCGTAAGGGATTGAATAATGATCAACATAAAACAATATTTTGAATTGGCAGCTGAGTGTGAACCTGGTTGCCAGTTTGCAGTTCGCTTTTCAAAGCAGATTCACTAATTGTATTCGATCCAATAAAATCTGAATTGGCAGCTGAATGTGAATCTAGTTGACAGTTCGTAGTTCGCTATTCAAAGCCGATTCACTTGTTGAACTTCATCCGGTAAAATATGAATCGGCAACTGGTTGTGAAGCTGGCTGACAGTTTGCAGTTCGCGATTCGTAAGGGATTGAATAATGATCAACGTAAAACAATATTTTGAATTGGCAGCTGAGTGTGAACCTGGTTGCCAGTTTGCAGTTCGCTATTCGAAGCAGATTCACTTGTTGTATTTGATCCAACAAAATCTGAATGGGCAGCTGAATGTGAATCTAGTTGACAGGTTCGCAGTTCGCTATTCAAAGCCGATTCACTTATGGAACTGTTTACGGTAAAATATGAATCGGCAACTGGTTGTGAAGCTGGCTGACAGTTTGCAGTTCGCGATTCGTAAGGGATTGAATAATGATCAACATAAAACAATATTTTGAATTGGCAGCTGAGTGTGAACCTGGTCGCCAGTTTGCAGTTCGCTATTCGAAGCAGATTCACTTATTGTATTTGATCCAACAAAATCTGAATTGGCATCTGAATGTGAATCTAGTTGACAGTTCGCAGTTCGCTATTCAAAGCCGATTCACTTATGGAACATTGTACTGCGTACTGCAACTTGGCAACAGGAAGCTGTGAAGCTGGCTGACAGTTTGGCAGTTCGCGATTCGTAAGGGATTGAATAACGATCAATGATAAAACAATATTTTGAATTGGCAGCTGAGGTGGAACCGAAGTTGCCAGTTTTGCAGCTCGCTATTCGAAGCCGATTCACTTATAGAACTGTATAGACGGTAAAATATGAATCGGCAACTGGTTGCAGTTACGACAGTTTGCAGTTCGCGATTCGTAAGGGATTGAATAATGATCAAAGAACAATTTTTGAATTGGCAGCCGAGTGTGAACCCTGGTTGCCAGTTTGCAGTTCCGCGCTCGAAGCAGATCCACTATTGTACCGATCCAATAAAAATCTGAATTGCAGTTGAATGTAATCTAGCTGACAGTTCGTAGTTCGTCATCGATCACTTGTTGAACTTCATCCGGTAAATATGAATCGGCAACGGTTGTGAGTTTACGACAGTTTGCAGTTCGCGATTCGTAAGGGATTGAATAATGATCAACATAAAACAATATTTTGAATTGGCAGCTGAGTGTGAACCTTGTTGCCAGTTTGCAGTTTGCTTTTCGAAGCAGATTCACTTATTGTATTCGATCCAATAAAATCTGAATTGGCAGCTGAATGTAAATATAGCTGACAGTTCGCAGTTCGCTATTCAAAGCAGATTCACTTATGGAACATCCGGTAAAATATGAATCGGCAACTGGTTTGTGAAGCTGGCTGACAGTTCACAGTTCACTATTCAAAGCCGATTCACTTATGGAACTTCATCCGGTAAAATCCGAATCGGCAACTGGTTGTGAAGCTGGCTGACAGTTTGCAGTTTGCCATTCGTAAGGGATTGAATAGTGATCAACATAAAACAATATTTTGAATTGGCAGCTGAGTGTGAACCTGGTTGACAGTTCGCAGTTCGCTATTCAAAGCCGATTCTCTTATTGAACTTCATCCGGTAAAATATGAATCAGCAACTGGTTGTGAAGCTGGCTGACAGTTCGCAGTTCGCTATTCAAAGCCGATTCACTTATTGAAATTCATAGAAAAAAATTGAATCGGCAACTGGTTGTGAAGCTGGCTGACAGTTCGCAGTTCGCTATTCAAAGCCGATTCACTTATGGAACTTCATCCGGTAAAATATGAATCGGCAACTGGTTGAGAAGCTGGCTGACAGTTTGCAGTTCGCGATTCGTAAGGGATTGAATAATGATCAACATAAAACAATATTTTGAATTGGCAGCTGAGTGTGAACTTGGTTGCCAGTTTGCAGTTCGCTATTCGAAGCAGATTCACTTATTGTATTCGATCCAATAAAATCTGAATTGGCAGCTGAATGTAAATCTAGTTGACAGTTCGCAGTTCGCTATTCAAAGCCGATTCACTTGTTGAACTTCATCTGGTAAAATATGAATCGGCAACTGGTTGTGAAGCTGGCTGACAGTTTGCAGTTCGCGATTCGTAAGGGGTTGAATAATGATCAACATAGAACAATATTTTGAATTGGCAGCTGAGTGTGAACCTGGTTGCCAGTTTGCAGTTCGCTATTTGAAGCAGATTCACTTATTGTATTTGATCCAACAAAATCTGAATTGGCAGCTGAATGTGAATCTAGTTGACAGTTCGCAGTTCGCTATTCAAAGCCGATTCACTTATGGAATTTCATCCAGTAGAATATGAATCGGCAACTGGTTGTGAAGCTGGCTGATAGTTTGCAGTTTGCGATTCGTAAGGGATTGAATAATGATCAACATAAAACAATATTTTGAATTGGCAGCTGAGTGTGAACCTGGTTGCCAGTTTGCAGTTCGCCATTCGAAGCAGATTCACTTATTGTATTGGATCTAATAAAACCTGAATTGGCAGCTGAATGTGAATCTAGCTGACAGTTCGCAGTTCGCTATTCAAAGCCGATTCACTTATGGAACATTGTACGGTAAAATATGAATCGGCAACTGGTTGTGAAGCTGGCTGACAGTTTGCAGTTCGCGATTCGTAAGGGATTGAATAATGATCAATATAAAACAATATTTTGAATTGGCAGCTGAGTGTGAACCTGGTTGCCAGTTTGCAGTTCGCTGGCCTGAAGCCGATCTAATTTATAGAACTGTGTACGGTAAAATATGAATCGGCAACTGGTTGTGAAGCTGGCTGACAGTTTGCAGTTCGCGATTCGTAAGGGATTGAATGATGATCAACAAAGAACAATTTTTTGAATTGGCAGCTGAGTGTGAACCTGGTTGCCAGTTTGCAGTTCGCTATTCGAAGCAGATTCACTTATTGTACTCGGTCCAATAAAATCTGAATTGGCAGCTGAATGTGAATCTAGTTGACAGTTCGTAGTTCGCTATTCAAAGCCGATTCACTTGTTGAACTTCATCCGGTAAAATATGAATCAGCAACTGGTTGTGAAGCTGGCTGACAGTTTGCAGTTCGCGATTCGTAAGGGATTGAATAATGATCAACATAGAACAATATTTTGAATAGGCAGCTGAGTGTGGACCTGGTTGCCAGTTTGCAGTTCGCTATTCGAAGCAGATTCACTTATTGCACTCGATCCAATAAAATCTGAATAAGCAGCTGAATGTGAATCTAGTTGACAGTTCGCAGTTCGCTATTCAAAGCCGATTCACTTATGGAACTTCATCCGGTAAAATATGAATCGGCAACTGGCTGTGAAGCTGGCTGACAGTTTGCAGTTCGCGATTCGTAAGGGATTGAATAATGATCAACATAAAACAATATTTTGAATTGGCAGCTGAGTGTGAACCTGGTTGCCAGTTTGCAGTTCGCTATTCGAAGCAGATTCACTTATTGTATTTGATCCAACAAAATCTGAATTGGCATCTGAATGTGAATCTAGTTGACAGTTCGCAGTTCGCTATTCAAAGCCGATTCACTTATGGAACTTCATCCCGTAAAATATGAATCGGCAACTGGTTGTGAAGCTGGCTGACAGTTTGCGATTCGTAAGGGATTGAATAATGATCAACATAGAACAATATTTTGAATTGGTAGCTGAGTGTGAACCTGGTTGCCAGTTTGCAGTTCGCTATTCGAAGCAGATTCACTTATTGTACTCGATCCAATAAAATCTGAATTGGCAGCTGAATGTGAATCTAGCTGACAGTTCGCAGTTTGCTATTCAAAGCCGATTCACTTATGGAACATTGTACGGTAAAATATGAATCGGCAACAGGTTGTGAAGCTGGCTGACAGTTTGCAGTTCGCGATTCGTAAGGGATTGAATAATGATCAACATAAAACAATATTTTTAATTGGCAGCTGAATGTGAACCTGGTTGCCAGTTTGCAGTTCGCTATTCGAAGCCGATTCACTTATGGAACTGTGTACGGTAAAATATGAATCGGCAACTGGTTGTGAAGCTGGCTGACAGCTTGCAGTTCGCGATTCGTAAGGGATTGAATAATGATCAACATAAAACAATATTTTGAATTGGCAGCTGAGTGTGAACCTGGTTGCCAGTTTGCAGTTCGCTATTCGAAGCAGATTCACTTATTGTACTCGATCCAATAAAATCTGAATAAGCAGCTGAATGTGAATCTAGTTGACAGTTCGCAGTTCGCTGTTCAAAGCCGATTCACTTATGGAACTGTCTACGGTAAAATATGAATCGGCAACTGGTTGTGAAGCTGGCAGACAGTTTGCAGTTCGCGATTCGTAAGGGATTGGATAATGATCAACATAGAACAATATTTTGAATTGGCAGCTGAGTGTGAACCTGGTTGCCAGTTTGCAGTTCGCTTTTCGAAGCAGATTCACTTATTGCATTCGATCCAATAAAATCTGAATTGGCAGCTGAATGTGAATCTAGTTGACAGTTCGTAGTTCGCTATTCAATGCCGATTCACTTGTTGAACTTCATTCGGTAAAATTTGAATCGGCAACTGGTTGTGAACCTGGCTGACAGTTCGCAGTTCGCTTTTCGCCGTATACTGTATGTAGAATACATTGGAGATAGCTGACAGTTTGCAGTTCGCAATTCGAATAGGTTTCTACGTGTGAAGGCAGACGCCAGTTCGTCTTTCGTCAATTCAAATTATATGTACACATATATTTCATAATTGTTATTTTAAAAACAATTGAATTGGCAGCTAGTGTGTGAAGTTAGAGCGCAGTTCGCGGTTCGCAATTGAATCGCGAACTGCGAACTGCGAACTGACTCCCAACTTCACGGAC